>JABRWK010000020.1:997924-1026753 GCA_013372445.1 Hypothenemus hampei | reverse complement strand
GTCCATATACTGGGCCTCACAAGATCGTTCAGCGTATTTCCGATCTCGTGTTTACGATTGAGGTGAATGGCAACACCAGGAATGTTAGCACTGAGCTTTTAAAACCTGCATTTTTCATTCCAGAAAATTTAGATACCTTGTTAAACTCCTCAAGTGCCTCCATTCCTGGAAGCAGTCAGGGTTTAAGAACTTACCCGGCTAAAAATAAGAAAAGAGTAACCTTTGCGCCTGGCCCGGGATGAAAGTTTTTTTTATTATTAGTCAATACCCACCAAATTGTACACACTATATTTATGTTCATGTACGATCCTGTATATTGTATCCTTCATAGGATTTGGTCTTATAGGTTTAGGCGTAATTTATGTTCATGTATTTTCCCTCACTCACTCCACTGGTCCTTCGTTTACAATTATTTTATATTGTAGTTGTTTTTAAAAATTATTTAATGACAACGTAACATGTTCCATTAATGACCTTTGTAGTTTATACTTGGGGGGGAGTGTGTGGCCTCTGCGACTGTAAAATGTCAAATTGTAAAATTGTAAAAAGAAGAAGATTTTTGATTTGGCGCCAGTTTTTAACGGTAGTTGGTTGTTGGTTGTTCTGTACCCTCGTTTTGAGTTGAGCTAGTATTAAGGGAATTTATTTCTGTAATCCCTATTTTGTGTTACTGATGTTTGTGTATGAATACATTAATTAGAGTTTGCCCTGAAGTTTATTTCCGAACGTGGAGTGGAAAGACCCCACACCTCTTTTATGGCGAAAGACAAAAAGGGGGTGGAACTAATAAGAATAACTCGTAATAAGTTCTTATTGTTATTTTTCAGTATAGTAGTACAGAAATTTATTTAATCCAAAATTGTATATGTCTGACTCTAAGCAAAAACAATAACCAACAACCAAAACCTATTATGCATTATTCATATTGTGTGGACCCCCTTTTTTCCTTTGCGATAAAAGGGGGATAAGAACAACGCCATTTGACCATACCTAATTAAAAGGAAATTTACAAACTAGAGGCGACGTCATCTATGACCATAGTTGCTTTTGTTTGCTTCTATGATTCGCTATAGGGATCTTAATAGTTTATGTATATTTTATTGGTGGATTTCGAAAATTCCATATTTTGATTGGTTTAAAATGGATAATGATTAGGGAATCTATGGCGAACAAGAGCAGCGAATTTAACAACATAATGAAAGAGAACTAAATAAAATAGACTAGACGACTTAGAACCTTTGCACAATTGACATTTCTCCCTTAAAGATGGATTAAAAACAGTCAATATTCGGCGAAAATTGTTTGTCTTAATCTTCCTAGATAAAGCCTTTTTTAACTTGACCAACCATGCTTTTTTAAGGCCGTATTAATAGGATCAAGTAATGGGATCAACTCAAGGGATTCCTTGATTTGATCTCAGGTATCTCTTGATTGATACTCGTACTGTCAACATAATTAATAGACCTTAAGTCTTCCTTGGCTTGCATCGAATAGCTCGTCGAATCACAAAAGAACACTCAAAGAATGCTTAGAATGCGACTATTAATACGGTCCTTAGAGAGTTTCATACTGTTTGGAAAATTTGTACCCATAAACTACTCCTTTGCATTCATTTATATTCCTTAAAAATGTTGATAGACAACGACAGCTTTCTTTTAGGGTTCACCATTGCAGACAAGATCGCTTTATTTTTATGGAAGATGATGTATGTCCTCTATTTGTCCATGATGTCCTTGAAGAAAAATGGACCATCAACCATAAGTCTGTATTAAACATTAACCCCATCATACATATTTGAATATTTATGAATTGGGAAAATCCTTTTTAAATAATGCTGTAGCTTATAGTTCTAGGATTGTATCTCCATGCTTGCATCTAACAATAAGCCAGAGTAGGAAATACAATACTGACTCAAAGTAAGCCTTTAGCATGTCTCAGAAATATTTTATTATAAAAAACCTTAAACATGATAAAATAAAATTAAACTATTTTTCGAGCAATTAAAACATGGTTTCTGGGCGAAATCTTACAGTCAAATGCAGGTAAAATAATACATTCACTTTTCTGCTCCTCCAAATACAGCAATCTGTCATAGAGAATTATAGACTCCACTAAGGGTGCCAAAAATAACCGAACACAGTAAAATTTAACAACACTTGTCCACGAGTCCTCTATTAATGATTCATAATATTTCAGATCTCTATTGTTAAACTGCAAATTGTACTTTCTGGTCGCTTTCAGACAATATTCCTCAAAACTCAAGCCTTCCGTATATTTGACATTGCTTATTGCAGAATGTCTCATGTTATAATTAGATTTTGCTAAAATGCATTCCAATGCTGCTCTGTAAGAATGCACTTTCAAGTGAAGATAATCTTTATTCTTAAGTTTTACTATAAAATTTTCAATTGAATGACACGCTGCTTCACACGATAAATAGTTCAATTTATAATTTTGGCTCTTATAAAAAGCACTCAATGGATATCCAGGATTTGGTGAGGGATCTAAAGAAATCTTCATGTAACAACAACTAACTACAACAATAAACTTTGCAGATGAATTATTGTAAAATTTCAAAAGTGTTGATCCCAAATCTCCACATGGATGAAGCCCTATTATTCCATAGGAAAAGTTGTCACTATAATTATCGAAAGCTTTTCTAATTAGAGACTCAAAACCCTCAGTGGAAAGTGTACTATCAATTATCCTGTTAATATGAATAGGCTTAAATTCATTCTTACTCGAGATTTTCTTAGCTTTTAAAATCCTTTCAAAATTACTGTCATGCTGAGCTGCTAGTGTTGTTAGGGCCGGATTGGCCTCAAAAGTACGAACGTTGAATCCATGCCGATAAGCTAACAAGCGACTTAAATGTCCCAGGCCTGATCCAATGTCTACAACATTAAAGCAACTAGTTTTAACACCAATTTTGTAACATATGTCTGACATAATATTTATTTCATGTCGTTTTTTCAATTTTACGTTCTTGCATAAATATTTCATAAAATCTTCTTGTTCTTCTTTTAGGCAGTCATTATTAATGCATGTTCTTTGTATTGCAAATGAATTATGCAGTGTTTGAAGACTTAATAATGATAACGGTGGAACCAGCTTTGATGAAAGAGGGTTGTGGCTTAATAAGTCGGCAAGTTCCGCGATAGAAATGTTTTCTAAAAATTCTTTCCAACTTTTTGGTAATCTTGAAGTCCAATGTTTTTCTAAATAGAAATCAGATACGTAGGAATCTAGCAAGTCTCTATAAAGATTAATGATTTCATTGCACGTTATTGCAGATTTTAAAACATCTAAATTTTGGGCTTCACAATTAGAAAATATTGTCTTCATATTTATAAAAAGAAAATTAGGAAATATAACCTCAAAGTATGTATTGGAAACTTTTAACCTATGAAATTCTTTTTAAGATTTTAGACGAAATATAATGCAACCAGATATACAACTATAAATGTATTTAACTATAAATTACAAAATTAGTCACTATTTTACGTTAAATGATCGGGCAACTCTCGGACTTCTACCTAAAAATATTAAAAATACATTCAACAATAATGTATTTAATGGGAAAAAGGCTACTTACTTTTGTAGCTTTCAAGGCTACACTTTCAGGAAGATTTCTTTCTACATATTCAAGTAGTGTATCAGCAGTAGAACCGGTTAATTTATTGAATTGAACAAAAGAGAAATAAGTTCTTTTTTCATATTGAACCCTATGTTTCTTATTAATGTGAATAGACTTTAGCACAGTGTATCGTTCATGAACAGGTTTTTTTAAAGACCATCTAATAGAATGCAAAATTATATATTGAAAAAGATTATTTATAAAGGACTCACGATTTTGATTCCAACCCAAAATGATTGCCAGCGGTAACTGCAAACTTGCAAAAACTTTTCAGGACAGCAGGTTCATTACTTCTTAATTCTAGTTCTAAAGTTTTGATTAAACTATCCAGCTCCTTGGGCTGTTCAATTTGTATGGGTTTGGGTACACTTGACAGTTTCCGAATTATGCTTTTTAATATGAACTGATTCATGTTGTTAAATAGATTCTAATGCAAAATACTAAATTTTCTTTGTTAATTTTGAAATAAACTGAAAATCGAAGTTATTATGAACCATTTGAGAATAGAGAATTTGTAAGGTTAGGAGTTAGGAGTAGGGATGGGTAAAACCTAGCAGTAAAACTGAACACGAATTGTCTTTTTTGAGTGGATTTTTGCTTCTCGATTATTTTTGCAAATCTAAAAAGCGGCAAAATTAGATCTGGATATAAGTTCTTGAAGTTCCAGTTCTAGTTTGAAAGTATATTTGAAGAGAGTTTCACAAACGCGAATGAGATAGATCGAGGACATACCAGAATGATTCCATTGTCAAAAAATAGATACCTTTGCTGGGCATCAACCAGTGTCCAGCTAAAGTGTCTATATTAGATTCTGTGGGGTCTATGAGGAACAAAACAGTCACTATCTTTTGAAAAACTACTGGAAGTGTTTTGTCTAGGCGAGGGCCCTTGTATCTGGTCCAAATTGGCTAATGGTCCATTCTTTTTTATAGTATATTTGTTAATCTTCCTCCCATAGAGTCTTAATAATTAATGAGAATAATTATTATTCTCATTTTTTTAATTTTCCAATTATGTTGACAAAAGATATAATAGTGTTGCAACATGTTATCTTTTCTTAAAGAGATTTTAAGAAACCCCCTATTTTGTTTCAATATTTGAAGATGAATTTTAATGAAATGTGATTTTTTTTATATAATGTTAATTTTTCTCCACGTTAGGACCGGTTGTATAAGTTAAGGTTTAACGTTGACTTAAATAAGCTCAGCTTACTTTAAACTGCAGCTTAAGAACGTCTACGGTTGTACTATTGGCTCCAAAAGTGGTCGACCACCCTAAGGGTGAAATTCGCTTGACGACTATTCCGAGAGACATCGTTCAGAGATATACTAATAAGTGCCGACACCCCTTTGATGTTGTATCTCAAAATACCAGTGTCTTTTGCTACTGGTCTCAAAATCCGGCGTTACCGAACAGTACAAACACCTGTGTCGCGAATTAAGTTTTTATTTGACTAAGATATATTTTAAAAAACCTTTATTGCAAGAAATACAGAACTTAACTTAGATTATAAATTGAATTATAAAATTGAACAGCTACTGCTTTGACATAATTCTATTAATTGCCATTAAAATGTTTTAATTTACTTTTTATATGTATAAACAGAAAGTGCATAGTTGACAATATGTTATAGATGAATCCACATATGTACCTTTTTAGGTTTGGGGATATTTCTCGCGATTTCAGCTTCTTAGGGTCGGTAAATAGATCAAAAGAATTAGAATTTTTTTATGTGTCGGTATTTTCATGTATGTTGAATGTCGGTAAATGGCTCAAAGAAATTGATATTCGCAACTGCATAAAAGTAAAGACCCATAGCAAGTGATTTTATTTTCAAAGTGGTCAACTACTTTTGGAGCCGATAGTATATTGAAGACTAGAAGACTGCTCAGTAAAGCGAAACTAGAGCTAATCATTTTTTAGGTAGGATAATTGATTGCTACCAGCACAAATTCTGTGCTTCGCGACTATCTGTACAATTTAAATGCAAAAAAGCTGTCAAAAATAACTCTTTTGCAAACATGTTTTCTATTTTTTTAAGCTTTGAATGTATAACCGGCCCTTAAACTATTTATTTTTTCACAAAATGGTGATAAAATCTAAAACATATTTTCTGATTTTTAAGTTTTTTTAATTGTCTAAGTACCTAAACATCCTTCATAAACCTCAAATAGCATAACTAGAACACTAGTATCACATTAGGTTAGGCTATTCTTCACTAGGTGGAAGAAGAGAGATTTACTCATACATATCATAGTTTTTCGGTAAATTACAACTATAAAGATTCTTTTATTTATAGGATTTTGATTTCAATTAAATAAAACAATAGTATTTATGTATTATTCTAAAGGAACCTACTTAAGATAAAAATAATAAAAATGATTTAATCTCCACATTTAAGTAAAATGACAAAAAATAAGTACACTGATATTATTACAAATCCTTTGTCAATGCCCAAACAAACATTACATTTATTGTATAAAGCTTAAATATTTATAAATATTACAGCAATATGGAAGACAAAATATACAAAAAAGAAACACTTCCATGGGAAAAAACCTCCAAATGAATGAATGAACATAATAGGAGATTCTTTAATTGTAATAAAGAAAATCTTTATTCATAACTCCTTACAATTCAATCAATCACAACAATCATACTTTAAACTCATGACTTATCGCTCTTCTTGCTCTTCTTCGAGAAATTGAATAGTTTCCGTTTCTTTTTTTTCACGTCACCTTCCTCGACCACAGAGGAATCCGTTGAGCATATATCATCCTCAGTGGAAATAGCTTTTTTTGGAACGATCGGTATTTCCTGAATCGTTGTCGGACGAGATTTTCCAACATCCAAGGTCCCTTCCGAAATCGACGATTTTGCTTTGGAAACATCTTCAACGTTAATGTCCTGTGTGAGACTTCTTGTAAATGATTTAACAGGTTTTACGCTAATGTTGGATTGACTAGCAGATTTCGTATGGTTTGAAGCGAGATTCGAATTAACTGGCCTGGATTTTGGTTCTTCTGGAAAAGTCCTAAACATAAAAGTCTATAAAAATTCCGAAAGTCCAAATAGAACAAGCAAGAAAGGTAATAGTCAACGAATTCAATATAATAAAATGTAAAAGTATGTTTAAAATACTTTAGAAAGTTCTACAAGAGTTAGATAGAAAATGTGGACAAAACGCTATTAACATTGATCAGATAACATCGGCAACAACACCATACGCACAGATTTTTCTGTTATCAAATAAAAGCAATATTAAACATTGTTTAATAATTACACAGTCAGTCAAAGTGAAACTTATACACTAAGTTTCTGTTATATCCAACATAAATGAAAACTGACAAAGAAAATACGTATAGTAGAAATCGATTATAACGACACCGGTTATAATAAACAAAATCTCCAGTCCCTTGAAATTCCTTATACACTGTAGTTATACACTATATCTACTGTAGTCGATGTACCGATTATAACGAAAATCGGTTATAACGAACAATATGTTCGGTCCCTTGAAGTTCGTTATATACGATTTCCACTGTATATTCAAAATTTAACTGTATTAAATACAGACTGTCCCATTAACAATTCATCCACCATCTAATTTCTTTATTTTTGACTTTACAAGAAAAGTCTAAACGGGTACCGTCAATTGGGGTATTTTGAATTTTCAACTTGGAAATTTGTGAACATTGAAGGGTTTTATAATAGATTTAAGATTCATATACTTCCAAGTTGAAAATTCAACACGAACTCCTCCGAACACAAACTAAAAGAGTTGTTTCTTATTAATTAACGGTACCTCTTTTCAATTTTTGTCTAGAATTTGACAATTTAATAATGGCCTTGGCCTCCCTCCTACACGTGGGACCAACTTTCTTATTTTATATGAAAACGTATATTTTTAATTTCAAATTCGAATTCCATGTAAAATCTCTTATAAAATACATCTAGCATCTTGCAATATCATTTATTCCCAAAGAGAGAAAAAGGTATGCTTCAAATTTACTTTGAATATGGAAAACAGTTAAAAAGGAATATTACAAGATGTTTCGTGAAAGATTTCCCCATCGTATTATACCTACTGGTCAAACTTTGACTTCTGTGGTAAGATTATTTCATACTATCGGAGCAGGCCTCGTTATTCGGCTGCAGTTCAGAAGGGAGAGAATAAGAATTTGGGATAACGAATTGGATTTTTTGCTTCATTTTAATGAGAATCCAATTTCTGTCCCTCAAGTCCAGCAAGTACTTGTAATAAGACCGTGTTTTTTGTCAATATCAACTATATTAAGCGCATATCATTCATAGTTTACGATTGAATAATGAAGAACGACGACTAAACTTCCTCACTCACATAGATGCTCCTCATCACAAAAATTGTTTTTTCTTTTTTGGGGAAAACGGTATGGCAATGTTCTATACAAAAAATGATGAAGGATTTTCGTTTGGACTTTTTTTCTAAGTCAAAAATAAATTAGTTGGGGCTAAATTGTTCATGGGACACTCTGTATGTGTTGTAAAAATAACAAAAAAAAATCTTTTTTTATCATCAAAATGAAACCCGTACACTGTCGTACTAAAACGTAGTATATCCAACTTTTATTATTTTAAGACGCAATGACATGAAGTTCAAACGTGCCAGCCACCAATGAAACAAAGTTTATTTGATTTGGTTTTCATTTTTTGTGAAAAATTAGAATATCTCTATTAATTATTAATTTGTGATTACTTAATAAAGAGACATATTCCAAAATGTCGTAAATTTTATTCTAGAAACTGGATAATGATTAAAAGTCTGGACTTACTGCTTTTTAGTCTAGTAGGCGGTCAATAAGTTGGTCGATACTACAATAATATAATCACGATTTTCTCCTCACAAGAATCGATTTTTACCACTGGGTGTTTAGGTTTTATAGATAGTTAAATAGAATTTCATCATAAATTCAATTTTAATAAAAATTGAAGTTATTGCGTTTTAGTTAAGCACGGCAGTACACCTTGAATATTTTTAATTAAACCCAATTAAATTTAATATTTGCCTCCTTCATTCTTAATTACGTCTATTCAACGGTCGGGCTTTGATTTTATTAGTTTCTCACGATATTCGGGTAATATTTGTGACCAATCTATCTTTAGCATAGTTTCGAGTTTTTCTTTATTCGAAATTTCATGGTTTCTTATTGCTATTTTCAACTGATTTCGTAAATTTTTAATTACATTAAGATATGGACTTTGGGGAAGTATTTTGCAAAACATCAACGGAATTATACAATAACCATTCTCTAATTTTTACTGTTTTATGATCAGGGTCATTATTTTGATAAAATTTAAATGACCTTTATATTATACATATTATACATAAATATCTGTGCACTTTGTTTTAAAATATTTAAATACACGTTTTGGCCAATAAACTGGAAATTTCCATGACCCTTACTCGACATGCGCCCCTTAATTGTGATAGATCCTCCTACATATTTCACTGTCGTTTGTAATTTATTTTTTTTAAAGATTCATTTGGTTTTTTCCAAACTCGTTGCTGTCCATCTGAACCCAAGATGATAAATTTGTTCTCATCTGCAAAAATTATTTCATTCCAGGAGTTAAAATCCTTTTCACGGAATTCTTCCGCAAATTTTATGCGTTTTGCTTTATTGATTTTACTGACTGAAGGTTTCTTTTAAGCATTTTTGCCATTCAGCATATGTTTATATAAGAAGTTTATAATAGTTTGTCAACTTACAATCTTATTTACATATGTTTCTGCCATTTTAACTAACTAGGGACAAAAATTATCAAATTTTATTCTACCTATCTTAAAAATCCATCTTTTATCATAACAATTAAGAATTTTTTAGGGCTATATTTCACTTTGTTTTTCATTCTTATACCACATTATGACACCTTGGACTATTATGTGACTACTGTTGACCATTTTATCTATTTAACGATATGATTTTCTACTTTCAAAATGATAAATGATGAGATTTGTTTCGACGAGACTGGTTTGTCCCCTTTGATAGCCCATTACAAAAAAGATAAAATTAGGGAAATACGGGTTATAACAATCACGAAATAAAATAAATGTATACTAAAATTTTTATAGTGGGCATTGACTAATAAAACAAGTTAACCGTACGAGTTTCATGTTGAAGTCGAGAATTTCCGTTCATAAATACGGAACAAAACCTGAAAGTCCCATGGTATTATTGTATATATTACATATATGTAAGATTTGTTCTATGTGATGATCAGATAATTATATTTTTTGACTTAATTCTTTAATGAAAGGAAAAATATCGTGAATAATTTGAGTGTACGACTTTCATTTTAACTGACTGTAAATGTAATAAATCTCAATATTTACATTTGAGATGTATATGTTTATACTATTTTCTTACATAAACAATATAACTATAAACATGGTGGAAATTTTCACGTTGTAAAAAATATTTTCTATTATTTTAAAAAGTACATTCTATAGTAATAAACAGTTATGCACATGCTCATAAACTCCTCCGAAATGAACTACCTTTTAAAAAATGAAAAAAAAATTAAATGAACATTAGTAATAAACAATGAGGTGAATTTAAGGCGAATTTATACAGGGACAGTATCTTAAGCCAGTAATTAAAGCAAGTGACTAAATTTAGCTGCTGGAATTGTGTAAACATCAGATTTAGTATTTGAGCCAATAACAAATATAAAGGAAATTTTAGTCAAGTAGATAGAATGCGATTCTATTTACTGGAGCAAGTAGGTACGGTACTCCTACTGTGTGACTTGTTTACTAAAAGTCGCATTAAACACGTCTGGACAGAGCTTTTAGTGATATATTATTAGCGGTCACTTTAATTTAGTTAAAACAGAATGATGCGGACTAAACTCTGTGTAAACAAACACTAAAATGATTATTCACTAAAAGTTAGTTGCTTTAGCTAGTGACTTAAGCCACTGCCCCCGTAGACGTACTACTAATTAGGCCAATGAGTAAACAAAAAATAAATATGCTCATCATTTTTAAAACATATGTACGAGGACTGTTAAAGCTTGATATACATAGCTATGACTTCACTGCGATGATAACCGAAATTATCAGTTCATTTAGTTTTGTTTTGGTATGTTGGGGTCCTTTTTTTGGTTCTTTGAAACTGAGAATATATTTATATATGCCATATAGTTTAATGGAAAATGGCTGATTTTGATGGAAGAGGGAGTTAAACAAGACTGTAATGCTTGAAGAACAATGTAACATGACTGTTAAGTACTACAGTGATCAATGTGTTTTACAAATATGATTCAAGTTTACAATTGACCATTTGGATGCTATTAGTTCTTTAAAGTGTTCTTAAATTCTCCATTTAAGTAAACCATCAAACAATATCATCCAAAGTAGCTTAGTATTCATTGATGCAGTCAAAACGTAGCCAGAGATGTGTTGCAAAGATATTATATTAAAAGAAGAAAACTTACATTCCACCGATTTGAAATGAGAAATCATTGGATCTGGATTCATTGGCGTTCTCATCTTGTTTACCATTCTCGCTTCCGGATGTTTCGTCTTCGTTTAGCGAGGTCATATGCTGAAGTGGACTTTCCGAATACGTAGGGGTGCCTTTGAAAATATTAAAAAAAGGAACAGATTAGGCGAAGTACAATGTAAAAAATGAAATCCAATGATCTCTAAAATGACGAACTACAATGACATATATAGGAAAACACATTAAATCTATTGTACATACCCTATAAGGGCTTCTGTAATCCATCATTGTAGAGACAAACTGGATTATTCAATCACAAACACTACATGTAAATCACAACTATATAATTATGCAACCAACTGTACACAAAACAGATAGAAAAACTAAAACGTAAGCGATTTAAAAAAAAAGGCATGCGGTTTTTCCATATTTATCCATACCATTTTGGGCATGTTCTAATAGTAAACTATTTATGGCATACCACGAAATTCATGATCATAAATGGCTAAGCAAATACAGCGTTATTAAGTACTCTACACACATTCTGATGTGTGTTTAATTAGTAATAGTTAAATAAACAAAATGGAATATTTTTAAAATTCCATTCTAAGTTTAAGATCCTGTTTATCCCATTTTCATGTAGTTGCGATATATAAATATGTACAATGAAATAAAATACAATTAATGAATTCAACCTATATTTTCAATTTATCCTAGTATACTACTAATAAAACAATAGGCTAAACTACACAAAACAAGGCAAAGGTAACAAAGGATGGTTAGTAACTTAATTTTATTACAGTTAAAATACCCCAAACGGCTTCGCAACGGACGCATCTTATACAAGACACTAACTACATTTAATATACCTCCTGTCTATACAAGGCACAAATGTAATATTATAGCCAATACATTCAGGACGTGTAAAATACACTGTATAATTTCTACATTGATACGAATAAAGTAATTTCCTATAAAGAAATAGTAGGGTATAGAATAGGAGAGATGTTTGCTAAATATTGTTGCTTTATCTTTCGAATAACATTGGACCTTTGCTGTTTTCAAAAGTTACGGCTTTTATGGCCTATTTGAATAACGTAAAGAAGAAACAAGGTGTGGCACTACTGAAATGGAAACAAACCTGCACGGTTTGCCAATGAAAAACTTGCTGTTTCGTCATGCATGCAAACAGAAAAATGGTAAGATGCAAAAGATATTTGATCAAAACTGAATTTCCTTTCCTAATACATTCATTTATCATTAAGCCCTCATATAAATAATGAAGTAATAATGGTGTCACAAGAAACTTTTCAATATAAGAACCGATTTACTGCTGGCGTTAGTAATTTTTGTAGTACTTTGTAAATTTTTTGTATACTGTGTGTTTATAAAATAATACAAATAGATTTAAATAGACATCTTCACTTATTCATCAATAGGAGCATGAAAAAAGGATCGTAAATCTTAATTGGAAGACATTCATAATTTATTTTCAATGTACAGAAACATAAACAGAAAATATTTGAGAAGCGACATTTAATAATAATCCTCAAAAATATTATAAATATCTGAAGCTTTCTGGTATAGGAAATAAAATCAAAAGTGTTAAGAACCTTCCAAATTATTTAGATTTAGACATTTTATTGTTATGAAGAAACGTTCAACTGAGCTTAATGAAAACATAGTTTTCTTCTTTTAAATACCCTATATTAAATCCTACAAGTAATGAATGAATACTTTCAAAACAAAAAGCATTTAAGAGTGCAAATTCCTTTACAGAAAATGATCAGATTTGACTGCATGATGATAATTCAATACAGGTTAACATTGTTCTTAATTTTAAATGGCTGAAGAGGTTTTTAAAGTGCGCAAATAGGGAATATTAATTGATACAAATTTGAAACGACTTAAAGTTTGCATGTTTGAACAGTGTGCATATATATTATGGAAAAGTCGAAATACCTTAAGTTTTTAAATGTTTCTCGAAATACGCTGTATATTTATGGCTCGAATAATAGACAAGTTTTAGTCTTAAGAAAATCCCTCAGAAGCTAATTCGCAAAAGTGTATACTACATATTTATAGGAAATCATTATTCATCAAAATATTAAAAAAAATAAATATAACATTTAAACACTCCGCAAAATATATGAAATTTTCAAAGACCATAGGTTAATAATAAATAATAAAAGCAAAACATTAAATTAACAACTACTCAACATCATCTTCGCAAGAAGCTTGCTTACCTAATCCATAAACTGAACCAGTCTCGTCATTTAAGTCCAGATCGTCCACACTATTCATTCGAACTGTATAAATACAGAAAGAAATTCACGAAAAGGTTTAAAGACTTAATTTGCCCTAAAACTTACCTCCAAATCCATTGAGTCGATCCTGTTTTTTATACAAGGCGTTCTCGAGAATTTGGAGACCATTATTTATAGTTATTGGGAAACCACAAAGTAATTCGATTTGCCGCCACCTGTGTGACCTTTCTTGTAACTCGTATGTTACTTCATTTAGGGCACTGCGAGCTTCCACTATTGCACGATCAACGTCATCGATTGCTTTACCGTGCGTGGATACAAAAGCTCCTATTAGACTGGATCTTTTTTTCCTTAATTTTTCACACTGGTAGTTGAAATTAGAAAAAAAATTATGTTTCCTTTTAAAATAATGTGATTGTCGAGTTATATAGTTTTTAATAATCATAAGTTGTGGAAAACTAATACTGAAGTGAGGAAATCTTCCTAGATTTGTTTTCCCACAAAACATGTATAAGGAAAACTGAATATCACTTACCGCTTCTCTAGCCTGTTGCAATTGTTTTTCTGCTGCAGTCTTCTTTTTATCATAATTCTTTTGTTCCAATTCGTAAGTCAGTTGGAGCCACTGCTGCAATCCGGGAGGAGCCAAATAACACGTGTTCTTGAACGCTGCTTGTGTTAGCTCAAGTTGCGCTTTTAACGACTAAAACTTTCATTTATAAAAATACATTTCATTTAAATCTCAAATTAGTTGTACCTTAATTTCTTCTTTGTAATGGGTAATGTCAATTTCCGAATAGGAACTCGTCAAACTGCCCAAATCGCCTTTTGAATCCTGAAGTAGGCGTTCCAAATTTTGTTTTTCCGAAATTGCCGCGTCTTCCTTTTGTTTCGACTCCTCTAGTTGCTTTTGCAACTTTTCCAATGCCTGTTCGGAGGTCTGCAAGCTGTCCATATCGCGAGTCATACGATTTAAATGTTTTTTAAACTTTTTATTTTGCTGATAAGCCAGCCAACTGCCTAATAGGACCACGACCGCTGACAACATTAACGTTATATCTTTCCAAGTCATGCCATCTGAAATTTTACATGGAAAAAATTGCCTTCTAAATCAACGGTTAAAAAATATGTTTATAATGACGTGTTATGTAATCATTGCGCGAATCCAAGCAAAACTATTCTAAAAAAATTGATATTTATTATTTATTATTCTCGACTACGGATTCGCGTGATTTCGAATCGGTGGAATATAAAAATCAGATGACTTTTGTTACCTTTCGGCGGTCCGAATAGAACAACGTCCATGGCCTTGAGTGAAATTTTCTGCCTATGAATGGGATCCTTGATACCCAGGGTGGCCAAATAATTACCATGGTTTACCGCCAATCTATATAAAAAATTAAACATTATTTTTTACTAGAATAGTTTTAAATATACAACAGTTTCATTATATTTTAATTCAATATACTAAAATTTACATATTATTATACATATTGGTTGGTTTTTCGCGAAACTATGACATCAAATTGTGAAAACTGCTGGAAAAAAGCCATAACAGATTGTCAGTGAAATTTTGTTTAATGTTCAATTACCGGACATAGCTTAGTAGATTTCCAAAAATTATGTACATAAGTATTTCCACTGTAGCAGTATTATGCAGAATGATGATTTATTGGTTATATCTATATGAGCAAATTTTGCTATCAACCACAAAGTTCTAATGCATTTTGCTAAATTACCTTGGTAAATTTGCTCCTTTAACTTTATGTAAAACAAAATTAGGAATATATTGAGGTAGATGAACATTATTACTGAGCCAATCAGTTGTCTGCTCTACAGTCCAATTGTGAACTTCACTTTTCAACCAAGACTCCCATAGTTCTTTGACAGAAATATGCATATCATTGTCTCTATGGAAAGCCTTTTGTCGGCGTTCAGTCCCAGACCCATATTGCAATTCTTCTTTCAAAAACTTAATGGAAAAACACGAATTAACTGACAACTCCTCGAAAAAAGTACTAATTACTCACATCATCAGATTCTGCAAAATCAATATTACCATCGGCATCATCGTCTAACTGTTTGTGCAAGGTAATTATAGCTTCCAGTCCGTGTTTGTCGCTGGCAGCCATCGAAAGACAGGCAAAATCATCATAACTACAGCTATCAAAGCTATGATATGGACCTGGAATTTTGTTCAAATTAAAGCTTAACTAAATAAGTGTGAAATTCAAAGGGCTCACTTTCGGAAAACCAATTCATATCATTGTTTGAAGGAATTCGTTGAACAGGAGGTGTCCTGGGTGAGCTGGTCTCTAGAAGGTCGACTTCATGGGCATAAGTAAATCTCTTGTAAACACCAAGTATCATACAAATGGCTATTAAATTGTAAAACATAGTGAATGCTTGCGCGATATATACAGCGATTAATTGTATTTTAAATTTTCTAAAAAACCATTTTTACCGATATTTTGATTTTTAATTATAGATTTATTGACATTTCACTAACGCGACGTTACCAGTCTTTGACAATCTGACAACTGTTGGAACCATTCGTCTGAAGTTAACCAAAATTCTTCCTTTGAATTAGGTAATTACAATCAAGCCATGTTGCCGCAATAAAAAATGTGTAGTCAATTTTAATATTTATTTCCAATAAGAATAAGTTATTACCAGTTATTACTACTAGATTTCCAAATCCAAAGTATTATTTTGAAATCAGATTCCGGTTTGAACTGAAAAACTTCTTTAAAACGTGTTAGGAATGTTCCAAAAAGTTCCCGCGTTTTAAAATAAAAACTAAGATAACATGATCAATTTTAATGAAAACACAAAAAGCTATAAGAGTGCAAAATCAAAAATAGAAAAATTGCATTACAAACTGGCTATTAATTTTTGCATCACTCAAATCTATCATCACTTCGAAATCTGCTTTAAAGTTTATCCATAAAATGAGGTTGTCCATTCTTTTCCCTTCTTCTAGTCAAAATTTCACATCCAGTTTCATTAACCAACAAAGTCTGCTCAAACTGAGCTGACCATTGACCATCGGCTGTGACAGCAGTCCATTTGTCAGGCCACATTTCGTCTCTCCATGTACCCATGGAAATCATCGGTTCTATGGTAAAACAATGTCCGGGTTTCATGACCCCAATAGCTCGATTTTCTAGAAAAAAAATTATTTTCGTTAATGAAAAAAAGGAATATTCTAAAGTGCTAGTTATTCATACTGGCATAATGAGGTACATTTGGAGCTGTATGGAACAGTCTATGAATTCCATGACCACAATAACTTTTTACCACAGAATACCCATGAGCTTGAGCATGCTTTTGTATAACATTGCCAATTTCCCGATATTTTTCTCCTGGTTTCACAATTTCAATTGCTTTTTGAAGACACTCATGAGTCACTTTGACTAGATCCTTAACTTTGTCATTAACATTGCCCACAAAGAAAGTTTCGTTTAAATCACCATGGAATCCTCTATGATAAACTGTAATGTCCACATTACAAATATCACCATTTTCCAGAGGACGTGTATCGGGAATTCCATGACAAATCACTTCGTTCACTGATGTACAACATGAAGCAGGGAATTCATAATAATTTAATGGTGAGGGATAACATTCTTTTTCAATACAAGCTTCATGGACAATTCTATCAATTTCATCAGTAGTTACACCTACATCGCACACTCTGGCTGCTTCATTGAGGACTTCCCTTCCTAGTTTACAAGCCACTCTCATACCTAAAATGGGATATTTGAACAACGTTCAAGTTAAAACAAACCATACCATCTATTTCTTCATCATCTAATACTACTATATGTCCAGATCCCTTACAAGCTTGTTCGCTTAGTGGAAATCCTTGGGGATGGTCTGCATAGTCAGGCCTTAAAATACTTAAAGGCACTGTTCTTTTTGGAGTTTGAGGAAATGGTCTTAACTTGCCCGTAAAACTAAAGTGGGGCCACGGGCAATATGAGTCGTTATTTTTCTCATTACCTTCTCCTTCTAAAACAGATAAAGAAACGTTAGCTTTTAAATGATTTAACAGAAAATTTAACTCAAAACTAAACTTTCCCTATTAACAACTATATTTACCAAATAAATAATAAAGCCTACGGAAGTAGTATCTGCAGAAATTAAACATTTTTTTCAATTTAAACTCGTTAATGCAGTTTTTTAGTCTATACATACCTAACCCTACTTACTGGCAAGAGCATGAATGATTTTGTGACTTTTCCAGTTGCTTTTAAAACATTCTTGGGAACAAAAAAATGAGCCTGGTATTCCCAATTTTATGCACGTAGGGCACTGCAAATTAGCGACATTCTCACAACCTGAAGATTCGCATTTCCGATCTAAAGAATTCATTTTTCTTTTGAGAACTTAATATTTTGCCGGATTTCCAAAAACGAGAGACTGGGAAAGTACAGACAACGTTGCCAGATTGTAAATTAAATTTCATCAATGAAACGAATCAGCATTATAAATAGTCTCTAATTGTTCAGTATTTATATAAATGCTCAAGTAAATTTAAAAATTATTAGAAAATTTAATGCGAAAAGTAATTTCTTTAATTCAATTATCTTTGTCATGCAAAAATTACTACACATGGCATTGTGTTTCTTGAATGAATAAAATTCAAGTCATTTTTACGACTATTGGTAGAAAAATATTTATCAAGATTCTATTGGTTGATAGTAGTGTGAAAAAGAATTTTGATTGGTTAATTTGCCTTTAACAATAACATCACTAATTGACAATCAAAATGAAAGCAAAACATTCTGTCAATGCAATGTTGCCGACGGTAGCGGAAATTACTAGCGATAGCGACATATTAGTGATAAAGTTGGATAGAGTAGATAGAGCTTCTAGATTAAGACCGATCATGTACTATTTAGCAACTTGAAAATTACGATAATAAAAGTATTTGTTTTTGTAGTCACGGCAACTAAACAAAAAAAGAGAGCAACAAACAGAGCAACTTTTATGTTGGTCAATAAAAAAGCTTGAAAACTGATAGTGTTCAACTTAGGGCCGATATTATAATGTTAACTCGGGGGTTAATTCTACAATAATAGGTCTGTTCCAACCTATGTCATAAACCGTTCTCTGACGGCAGAGACATTGTTGTCTCTGTCTGACGGTAAAAAATAATCAACCAATTCAATATTGAATTGATTACTTGTAAATATCAGTCGGTATTAAACTGGTTGATCATTTATGACTGTCAGCGAACGGTTTCTGATGCAGGTTGGAACAGACCTAATATTTCTATGATAAATTTGATGTTTAACTGTCATTTGTAGAGTAATTATTTTTTAAACTCGAGTTAACTCTAAAGTAAATAAAAGTTACCAGGATTACCAGGATTAATCTTCAGAGTAAGAAGAATTAATTCTCAACTCACGGATCGGTTTGACTTAACTCGCGGGTTGAATGAACTAACATTTGTCATTTCGTAGATTTTTATAAGTTTAATTATGCAATTATTTTTATTAATTAAAATTTTTACGTTTTGCGGACTGCTAAAAATATAGAACCATAAATAATAATAAGAAATTCAATCAATTTTTTTTATTATATTTTGTAAAAATATTTATATTTCTTTATTTTTCTGTTGTCTATATGTCGATAGTGGCTTAGATTAATAAGAAGATAAATTGCCGACGAAAAACTAAACCGCTCAGGCCGTGCCGACGTTGCCAAATATACATATGATGAGATGTTTTAGGCCCATAATTATTTTTTATTGGATAGTAATAAACTGCTCGGTATTATGTGACATTTTGCTCAGTAAAAAATACTAACTACTCAATAAAAGTGCTGAATGCGCACTATTTAACATAGAAAGATCCGTTTTACCGAAGATTAAGTATTTTTACTGAGCAAAATGCCATAGGTATAATACCAAGCATTTAATTTGTATTTTTTTTATTTATTATAATTATAAAATTACATAATATATATAAACATATTATGTTTTTTAATGTAAAAAAACATATGTAATACTATGGTATCCTTTCTATTACTAAACATAGTTCCAACGGAAAATCCATGTCGGAATTCATCAATGACCATTAATCGCACCACGTAGGGGATACTTAAGGATGCCTCACTCAAGTATCTCTTGATACTCGTACTGTTAACGTATTTGACAGGTCTTCAGTCTTCCTTGGCTTGCATCGAGCGATTGTTAATCACAAATGAAGATTTAAGGGATCCTTAAATGCGGAGGAATACTTAAGGTGCGACTGTGAAACGACCCTAAAGTAGTCATTTCAAAGTCATATGAATTCAAGTCATGAGTTCCATCAAAAGTAATTATTTCTTTTAAACTATTTACCTTATAACCTACAGCATTATAACTCATAAATATTTCCCGATATAAATAGATATATGCAATATTCCATTTTAAGATAATAAAAATGAAATAGGCATATCAGGAATGTCAAAATACGTATAAGTATAGATTTGACAACGTCGGCACGGTCTGGGCGGTCTAGCCTTTCGTTACATTAATTAATTAATTAATTACATTTAATTTCTGTTTGTAAATAAATTTTTTCATGAAAATGAAGAAAATACTACTGATATCAGGTAATTTATTTATGACTACTAAATTTTCACCGTGCTTAATCCTACATGGTCTTACTTGAGCGCTACAGATGTAGGAGGTAAGTAAAAGTATAAATTTAAATTCTAGTCTATCTGTAATTCAGGAGAAACTCAGACTGATTTAATTTAAACATATGATATTGTATAAACATAGCGAAACCTGTTCACAACCTATTTACTACTCGATTGCCTGTTGGTTTTAGTTTGTAGAATTTTTGAATGCATTTATAGGTTTGTTCCATCACTAGTCTGTAACTGGTAACTGGTAGACCAACCCTTATATTATCACAACAGTAACCGTTAGATTCTTTCCATTGGTTCGTATGAATAAAATAAAGCAAACGCTTCTACTTCAAAAATTTCGATAGAAATATTTTATTCCATGTATCAATTCATATATTGACACATAAAGATTGAAAATTTCAAAATTTATACGCTAGATGCAAAAGTCTGTATTTGCAATATAAGTCATTTTGAGTTATGAATCAAAAACTTTCTTTAATATATCATGTGCATTCAAATAACTGCTAGTTGCTTTTTCTCAGAGTATATTATTCAGAAATCATAATAAAAATAATTGGGGTAATCTGGCTTTGGTCAGGTTCAAAAAATTGATTAAACAAATCATAAAATGCCAAGTTTTGCATATACAGGGTGATTCAGTTTATAGTAGCAGGACTTTAATACTCGATAGAAGACCTTATTTTAAGACGAAAATGTCATATAAACATTAGTCGTAAAAAGTTTCGTTTAAGAGATACAGGGTGTCAAAGTTGAAGAAAAAAATCACATTTTCTTTAATATCTTTCGACTGCTTCGAAATAATTTAATGAAATTTCGTGTATGGGGGTTTTTTGGGATGAGGAAATCAAATTTATCGACGATTTGTGGTGGTCGATTTCGTGTCTGCCAAATTTTAGGGGATGATAGAATACGTTATTTTGAGTCGATTGAACTAAACATACCTATATACCAAGTGTTGTAGTTTTTCAGTTATTAGCATTTAAAGATTTAATTTT
This sequence comes from Hypothenemus hampei, assembly GCA_013372445.1. Classification (NCBI taxonomy): domain Eukaryota; kingdom Metazoa; phylum Arthropoda; class Insecta; order Coleoptera; family Curculionidae; genus Hypothenemus; species Hypothenemus hampei. The sequence goes on along the minus strand of JABRWK010000020.1, from coordinate 1,005,719 downwards.
CCTATTAAGCCAATGGTAAAATACCTAAAGTTTTTTGCATTTTTTTTGTTTTCGGATACTTTCACTGCAGATCTTGTATCATTTCTGTAAATAATAAAGTATGATACAGTTTTTAGAGAAATTGCACTAATATTGCAATATATATATGTATGTATATTATCTTTGCAATTGTCCTCGTTCAAAGCCTAGCAAACCTTCCGTATTTTGAAGTTTTCGAAATTTAACTCTACCACGGTGAAATATACAAAGTTGGAATTAATTAAAATCAAACAAACTTCAATAAAATACTCAGAAATCTCCTTGTTAAGCGCCAAATAAGCGAACAATTTTTCATTATTGTAATAGTTGGTTATAATGACAAAGGTGCTATCAGGTGGTAAAATATTAATATATGTAATATAATTGTGGTAAATACTGAGTGACATACTTAACAGTGACATTGTGGAGGAATAAGAGGTCGTATTGATGCATTTCTTCCACGTATAACAGGGCGTGCATGGACTCTCTATAATTACTCGTTGTTAAAACCCTTGTTATTGATTGTCGTTTGGCCAACAGTCCATCACCTCGACCTTAATATGCTTTTTCATAAGCATTCGCTTGTTCTTAAATCAAGAAACAAGGAGATCCCATGCCACGGAATAGTTTTCTGCAGCACACTCGAGAGACTGGATAACTTCTACTGCCTGACCTTTTTAATGCTGATCGCAAATAGTGAAATTTGTTGATAGTATTTGGCAACATTGGATCTCTATTTATTAATGATTCAAATGTATCATTAAAAAACGACCAGTTTTCGTAATTACCATCGAATGATGGTAATGAAATAGGAGGTAATTTGACCGCGGAATCGCTTGACAATTGAACAAGTAATGTGTGACTGTGAAACTGGAATTGCAGTCGTATTAGGCTGTTATAGAAATCTTTTAGTTTTAAAAACTATTGTGAAATATAATATTTGTCTTCAAACTACAAAGTTTTCGTTTCATAGTCAGCAGCTGAATTTACGTTTAATACCTCAAGGGCTGCTCGTATATCTAAAAATTGATTTAGAATAAGCTTGATCTTATTTAACCGATATTCAAGTGCAAAAGTATCGACTTGTGGATCTGTTTTTGCTTTCTCAAAATATGTTTGAAAATGTGTCAATTGATATCTTAAATTTTTCTTTTATTGATATGGAGTCTTAAATCGCCATCTACATAGTCTTGAGACATGATTTCTAGCATTTAACCTAAAATGCGGCTTTATCGTTATTTTTGAAAAATAGAAATTGAATATCATGATAGAACTCTGTGCAATGGATATACATATGGGTACAAATTGCAATAAAATAGTCAATGGTGTAACAAAATAATAGATCTGTTTCAATTGGAGTCAGGAACCGCGAACGGTAAAAAATGATCGACCAGTTCAATAACGACTGACTATTCACTAGTAATTAATTTAATATTGAATTGGTAGGTCATTTTTTACCGTTCGCGAACGGTTTCAGACGCCAGTTGAAATAGACCTAATGTACCAGAAACCAGAAACACCTGCGATCTAAACCAATTTGAAGCATCTCATTGATACAAAGAAAATATGAAAAAAAGATGCACACTTCCAGAAATTCTGGACTGTTTATAGTAGGCTGTTTGCTAGATGTCGGTTATACGTGATCCCTCACCAGAAAATAATGGCTTCTCCATATTTTCTTCCCTCGACACTGGCTCGTTTTTGATAATAGAACCATTAATTCTCGGCTCGAATTAACCAATATTTATCCTAATGATGGATTAATAACTCTTTTTAGAACATTAAATTATAGATACACTTTATTTCTATTTTATTACAAGATGTTGGAATATTTTTAACAACTGCAGCGTAACAGAACTTTTCAAAGAGTATATGTATATTTTTACGTCATCCGTCATGGGCGCAGGCTGAGCTCATTCACAAACACGGTTTCAGCGCCACTAACGGTCACATAAAGACACAGATAGGGGAAAACAGAGAAAAATAAAACAAGAATAAAAATAAAATAATAAAATTCAAACACTAATGCCAATTAGAATTTTGATAATATCACAGTTGCTTGCAGTCCAGTGTTCCGTAATAGATTGGTGAATTCCTTTTGAATTTCTTCTACAGTATCTCTATTCGGTTAATCCATCAACTCCACGCACAAATATTGCACTAATACTGGTTTAATGCCGAAAACAATTACAATGCTTTGACAGAACGTTTTATAAATGTGTCTTGAACAGGGCACTAATTTTGTACTTGATTACTGCATAGTAATCCTGAAATGTCTGGGTTCAATTCCATTTCTGACTGTTTTTAATACATTCAGTACCGGAGTATTTTCTACATACTCCTAAGGAGCCGACTTCGATGGACATTATTGAATAGCAGCAGGCAAATTACGCATCGTTTGTGCAACCGGCCACTAAACGAATAGTCGTATCACGCACAACGTGCGTAGTCGGCTGAACGTGTTAAGTTCAATTTTACACATAAAAATTACTAATCAAAAAATGCATTCTATGTATAAGTGTCTTGTAACAGCTTTGAGGGTTTGCGAATTTTAACTGAGAAGCTCCAAATAAAGATGGCATTTTTGAAGCTACTGTCACTGCTAAAGATTGGGAACTTGTCAAATCGTCACCGTAAACCTTTTCACACATTAATTTGTTTGGATTTTGAGATCTAATCCATTTTTGGTTAATTTTTCCCAAGAAGATTTGCTAAAAAGTAGTTTTTTTTGCTTTTTCCAATTTTTCTTGTCTGTATTGGAAACGTATTCGCCATTCGATCAATTCCTCTTCACTGTGAGCTTCAGTATAATGCACTCCATATCTAAGAAGAAATGAAAAGGCTTACTAAACAATTGTTTCCCTATAGGTGTAGAAGATTCGTTTCGTTATTACATGCAGGGTTTACTTGTTTCCCTATTTTCACACAACACATAAGTATGTATTATCAGTGGAACGTTTTGGAAAAGCACGATGGCATCACTCCATACCCTGTTTACATATAGCCATAACTTTATGTTGCTCAGTTTAACAATAGACAATCAATGTAATGTTGTCTTTCAAGTAAATGCGACAATAGTCACACATCTTTTGGTAGCTCTATATTGCAAAAGTGAGAGCAGTAATTTCAATTTATTTTCTAAATATACATATATTGTTCACTGTCGTGCCTGGCTTTTAGAATACATTTTGCGTAATTGTTGATGCATCAGTTCCATTAGATAATGGAATTTCTGATATGAAGCTTTATTGGAATTGAACGTTAGAAATACGTTCTTTAAGAGTGTTCTAAGTTTTGTCACGTCCTCGTTTTCTTCCTCCTTATCGAGTGAATGTAACCACTGTTCAGCGGCTGCGTTAGCGGCTAAGATAAAGAGATAATCAGTTAATAATAAAACCATTTATGAGCGTTGTAGTATTGTGATTAACGTTAACAATAAAAAAAATGGTAATTGTACAAGTAAAACATATTTAAGTGAATAACTGAAAAAGAAATTCTGAAAATAATATCTGGAGGCTCTATTTAATTGATCCAAATGTCATCGTTCCGATATTTTCGGTTTTCTTTTTTTTATTTTTGAAAATTTGCAGATTTAGTTTCATATATCCATATGAAGGGTTCACGAGGAAAACATGGATTGTCAAAAATTGTAGTTTCGAAAGATTACGTTTTTAAAATGACGTGTCATTCAATTTTCCAATGGAGATAAGTACAATTTCATATTAATATTTTGTAAACTTTTCTGTTTTATTTCTGCAACCTGTATCACAATGAAACACACATTAAAAGGTACAGATAACAGCACACAATAAAAAATGCTCAATTTTTGACAATCCATGTTTTTTCCGTGGACCCTTCATATTATTTCAGTATAAAATGCTATTTTTGGTTAACAATTTAATATATTTCTCAGAATTTTATGGACATTACACATATTCATTTTACTATTTTTAATAACAATTTTAAATGTACTTTAGTTAAAAAATAAAATAATAATAATAAATAATACAAATCAAACTTTAAAATTAAGAACAGCCAAATATATTTTTCTGTGATGTTACTAAAGTTATAATATCTGAGTAAATTTAATGAAACAAAGTGAAAAAAAATTTTAATAAAAAAAGAACTAGCCAAAATCATTATTCGAAAATGGCATTTTTCAATCAAAATTATCTTCAATATACAGATTGAGTTCAGAAACGACTTTGGCACGACAAAAACACCCTTCAGCATACAAGTATTAACCTTTTAACACCTAGCGTAATCATATGATCACGTCTTAGATTACTTTATTTTTTCAGGAACAGTTGGCAACCTTATTTATATTATACTTACTTCAAAAATTATTTCATTAAAAAAATCAGGCGTTAAAGTGTTAATACAAAGAGTAAGAGAAATTAACTCTGATATTTATTTTTACATCTTACTTCGAAAAAGCGTTCGATAAGCGTACAACAGTGGAAACTTTTCTAGTTCCCAAAAAAATCAGAGGCCGAAGACAAGGATACCAGGCTAATAATGAATCTATAATGACATCAAAACGCTTATTCTAAGAAATCTTAGTTGAGACGGAGAATGGTATACTCACCAACGCAGAGATAATAAATTATTTAAGATATGCAGGCGACATTGTGCTACTAGCAGAGAGGGCAGGACTACAACGCACCGTAAACAGTGTAGTAGACACCGGAGAAATATGGAATGAAGCTCAGCAGCAAGAAAACTCAAGTCATAATCATTAATAAACCTCAACACGTTAACACAGATTTCATGATCGGTAGCGACCCTTTGAAAAAAAGTAACAAAATACCTACCTATACCAAGTTATAGTGGATAGCTGGAACCATTTACACGAAATTGGGTGTAGCATAGAAAAGACATGAAGCGTTTTTCACCAAATGAGGAAAAATGATTATGAAATCTCAGGCTTAGCGTTTAGTTTTATCTAAGATTTCTCGGATGATATGTCTTCTGGGTTCTTCTTTACGGAACAGAAACATGGATTCTCAAGGAAGCCTCCTGTAATCGTTGGAGTACATCGACTAACGAATGAAACTCTAATACACGCTTAAAAAGAGCCTGAAATTCTTAATACCATCAAAAAATGAAATCATGAATACTTCAGTCATATAATATGCAAGGAAAATATACTGATTCCTCCAACTCATACAAGGAAAAATGGAGGGGGAAAAAAGGATTTAGACGGCGTCATATATCATAGCTTAACGGATTCAGGTAGGTCCATATGATAGCCAACATCCGCAAAGGATAAATACTATAAGAAAAGAAATAATATGGAGAAACGACGCCAAATCTGAGAGTTTTCAACGTGAACAAAAAAACACATAAAACTTCAAAAAATATAGAAAAATGTCATATCTAAATCGAAAAGATATAGGAGAAAGTGTTGCACCTTAGATCATACTGTACCTCGGGTCATATGAAATAATGCCAATTTCCGTTAAAGTTTTCTTTTAATTCTTTTACCCTTATATTTCTTAGCTTCATACTATAAATGGCGCGTAAATCGACTTGCTAGTTAAAGAATGTATCTAAACTTATAGCTTAATCTTGTTTAGTGAGATATGAAAGTAAATATGAATTGAATAATTAGAAGCGTTCGTCGGCTTTATTTTAACCGGTAAGAAATTTTCATTCGGTGACTTAAATACTTATATTATTTCTTTTTATATGTGCGTGATTAATTTTCTGAAATATTAAGTTAGATTACGTTTATATCGTCACACACTGATTGTAACAAATATTGTACCTTGGACCATATGCAGACTGTGTATCTTGGATCGCTCCAAGGTACAAACAAAAAGTATATTTTCGGAATGTACAGTTATTATTATTATTAGTTATTATTTTCTGTTTTTGCCTTGGCTTGCAAGTTACCTTCCAAGCAAAAATTAAAATAATTGTTCAACACTTTTAGAATTATACTTTGATTTAAGCTTTGATGAATACAATGTTAATTAGAATTAAAAGAATGTGTAGAATTTAACTTTGCTTAGTTGTATAGGTTTTATTGTCTTATGCTTTCTTTTCTATGGACTAAGGTACAACCGTTTGTGGTCCAAGATACTATCCGCAGCAAAAGTGGTCGACCAGCTTGAAAATAAAACCGCTTGCTATGGGTCTTTACTTTTATGCAATAGCGAAAATCAATTTCTTTGAGTCATTTACCGACACTCAATATAAATGAAAATACCGCCTCTTAAAAAATTCAAATTATTTTGATCTATTTTCGGACCCAAAGAAATGGAAATCACAACTCAGGTGTATGTACTGGTCGGTAACGCCAGCTTTTGAGACCAGTAGCAAAAGACACCGGTATTTTGAGATACATCAAACGGTGCCTCGGAATAGTTGTCAAGCGAATTTCACCCTTAGCATGGCTGATCACTTTTGCTGTCGATAGTACATTATACCGATTTTACCTTGGACCAATTTTACAATTATTGTTTAAGTATGCATATTTCTTATTATTATTAATAAATCTGTGTTTCAATGAAATACAATATTAGGAAAACGATACGATCTTTCTATTTTCCTAAATGTAAAAAACCCTAATACTAAAAGATAATACATTTTTCTTCAAAATTGGACCAAGGTGCAATACTTTCCCCTACATATAATTTTAGCAAAATTATTTTTTTCAAGTTAACTAAAACCAAAAAGAAGTCGACGAATGCTCATACAAAAAATGAAAGATTATTTTTACAATGAGTTACAACAAAAATATCCTCTTTCGTATAGAGACCAAATAGTTAAAAACAATAGTTGAAATGTAGCCAAATAATTGTTCTGTACAGACACAATTTTCGTCCAATGTAATAAATAATTTACTACATGAGGATAAAAATGGATCTTTTTACCCATTTCTTATATGGGTTCTTCTACAAAAATCGGTCAACTTTGCGTAATGGCAAATATTTCAGCTATTACTAGACATAATTAATTATTGTGAATATTAGTCAACAGATAATTCGAAGACTGTTATTGGACAAATGATAAATATCGAAATTTAAAATAATTTTTTTGAAAATTCGTCTTTTTAGGTCAAAAAATGTCAGTCCCTTGGCATGTTTTAACTCAAAAAATCAACACTGAAATATAAATATATTTTAAACTATTAGATTTATATTATTATTTTCATTATTATTATAATTTAAAATACTTTTTCAAGTGTTACAAATCTATTACTTTTGATTTTGATTGCATTTATATATTTTTTTTTAATTCAAAATTAATTCAAATTCAAAATGGCGTACACATCTTCCTACATCAGTCCCTTGTTACATTAAATTTGAAAATTCTTGATTATACTCTGCTAATATAATAGGTAAATCTATATATCTGTTATCTGTTTTACGTAAATTAACAATGTAAAGTTGGCAGCCCATATCGATTTTTCCCCGGCAGCCATTTTACTTTCCCTATTATCCACAATATGTGACCCGGAATGAAAAAAAGTGGTTAACGACCGAAATTGACTTTTCGAGAAAAACGTGATTGAAACGAAATATGACAGAATAGGAAATGGAAATCTTTTCCCTCTATTGCGTGTTCTTAAAATCTCCCTTCTAAGATACAAGTTTCGGCTCATTCCGTTTTAAACAAAGAGACAAAATCTAAGTGGTAGGAGATCTTACATGCATTTTAACGGAAGAGAATTTTTCTTGTAGCGATAACTTCAAACCTTTATATCTGTGTTATTTTTTAAAATAGAATTCTTAAATCAATTCCAATCGATTGATCAGACCTCGTTTTA
>JABRWK010000020.1:951959-995386 GCA_013372445.1 Hypothenemus hampei | reverse complement strand
AAATGGTTTCCATGTATTGAAATTTCCACCCAAAAGAATTTAATACTTCGCTTTAAAAATCTTATTTATGAAAATTTATTAAATGTGTCGATTGAAGGCTGCAAAAACTCTCCAATAGAGTCGGAGCCTAAAGACAATTTTTTGGATTTTGGGGTGGATCTCGAAACTGAAATTGATGGTGGCTCTACTTCTGGAACCAATCTTAAAAACCAAGCTGACTGGATTATGGCCCAGTATTTTAGAGATGTCCAAACAGACTGCGATATGCTGCAGCAGTATCCGGCCATATACCAAATTTTTAGGAAGTTCAATACTCCAGTGCCATCAAGTGCGCAAGTAGAAAGGCTCTTCTCCTACGCCACAATGACTAATATGCCGAAATCCAACAGACTTAACGATGAAAAATTCGAAAAACGCATTATATTACGAGCAAATTCATCATTTAATTTTGATATAAAATTTTGAATTTTTCGAATTTCTCATCATTAAGTCTGTAGAGATTTTTTTTTAATGAAATCCCGAAGAATCCTACTAAATCTCTTTAAATAGTTAAATAGTTGTTTTTTCCTTTTACCCATAAGTAGAAGTTTCAAATATATTCAACTGATTAACGTTTTGTTTTTATTATTTCTAAATAGATTGACTTATTACTTGTCATGTAAAATGTTAAGAAAATCTAAAATTATAACTCACAATGGAAAACTTACGAAAACATGCACGAGAAGACGAATATTCATACGAAAATATAAATACAATCATATTCCTTTTTACATCTGTAAATATATTTGTATTTAAATCTGTAAATACGAATATATTCATATTCATATTCGTAGAAAAATCATTTTGGTGAATTTATTCGTATTCGTATTTACGATGGCACTCAACTTTGGATATGCTAGAACGGCTTTTAAAATTACAAGATTGATGTGATAGTACTGATAGTAATAGAGATTTGTATTTACATCCTGAAATATGGATACAAATTGCTGATATCGTGCGTTGTCTGACCCCAGCACGCATTGCTACTAAGAAATTACAAGACGAACAAGTTGTCATTGGGGATTTTTATCGAATCTGGACCCAATGTAAACTAGACACTGCTAAAATTAAAATTTCATTGGGTTCAGAAATCGTTAAGGCAATGACGGTCCGAGAACAAAATTTATTTCATAATGATGTTTATTTACCAGCAATGTTTTTTGACGTACGCTTTAATATCGTCTTAACAAAAGAACAAATTAGTCAAGCTAATAGTTAATTACTCGATACGTACTTGGCAATATTTACAAAAATTACAGAACGATTGTCAGAAATTGCATAATTGCATTACTAATTATAATTAGTAATATGCAAATATTATGTTCCGAGTACCTCAAGTAGTCTAAGTACATCGCAGGAAAGTGACCATGAATTAGACGACATTGAAAACATGCTAAGACAAATAGAAAACAAAAAAAATTATAGCAGTACATCTACAGATACATTAGATATGATGAGTACGCTAAAAAAATGTATAAACTATCCACGATTGGATTCAAAAAGTAATATTTTAAAATTTTGGAATTCAAAGAAAAACAATTTACTTGAACTTTATTCATTAGCTCAAATAGCGCTTGCTGTACCTCCCACTCAAGTAAGCGTCGAAAGATTATTCTCATCTTATTATTGACGATATTTTAGTACTAAGAGCAAATGACAAAAATGTAAATTTATAAATTTACATTTTTGTCATTTTTTGTCGATTTCCATAAAAAAATGACGAAAAACATAATAAAATAAAATAAATAATTCCCCTTTGAATTCTTGTCTAACTTAATATAAAATATAATAAAAACAAAAAAAAACCAAACATCTAATAAAAATTTTAAAAAATAATTTTTTTTTTATTTTATCTGTCAAAAAACCGAAAAAATACCGGTATTTATTTAGGTTTCGGTTTTATATTGATTTAGGTATTTCTCTATTTCGGTATTATATCGGTTTCGGTATAACTTTAAAGACGTAATACCGGTATCAAAATAATACCGGTATTAAGTCCCTGATTCTGGGACAACCTCTTGTCACGATCGCTTAAAAACCAACGCCTGCTTTGCCTTTTTTTCATGGCAAAATTTCAAGAAAATCGTTCAGGGATTTTTTTTCTTAATTTGACTTCGGGGTCGTGTTTAGATTAATTCCAAATAGTTCTACCCCAAATTTCGTTCGTTAAAAAGGGTTTGTTCTTAAAAAAGTTACAGGACAAGGAAATATGCCCAATTTAAAGAAGGATACCCCTGTGAAATCTTTATTTGCGGTCCGATTTTCATACATTTGTTTTAACTTGTAGAATGTCTAAAACTCTATCTTGGGACAAGTTCTTAAAAGATATAAAAATAAAAAAAAGAAAGAAAAAAAAAAATTAAAAATTAAAATTTCTTAAATCTCAAATTTGCTGTTCTTCATGTCTGGATTTAAGAAATTTTAATTTTTTTATTTTTATATTTTTTTAAGAACTTGTCCCAAGATAAACTTTTTAACGTTCTATAAGTGAAAAGAAGTTTATGAAAATCGAACCGCAAATAAAGATTTTACAAGGATGATTCGGTTTTAAATGAGCCGCACTGTATAAGGTGTTTCATATACTATATTGCATATATCGGCATTTTTGATACATCAATATTTACAATTAATATAATCAATCAAAATAACATCTCTCAGAATTAAAACAAATAAATTAAATACGTTTCGAAGATCAATAATTTGAAATAGTTCACATGAATATGTAGTGTACATTTTCAGGTACACTACATATCTCAGTTCAAATAACTTAATAAACACCTCAGTAAACATCCCATGTACAGTTAGCGACATATAAAAGTGAACGGCTAAATACAATAGTTATTTTGTAAATCTGACTCTTACACCTCTGCTTACTTTAGCATTATTGTAATTAACATAATATTAACAAATAATTAATAATATTGAAATAAAATACATATAGTCGTTTTGGTTTTCCACCGTATTATACATTTCCTTGTAACAAAAATAAATGTACAAACATTGGAAAGCAATACAAAGTTAATACTCCGATAATACTCCATTTAAATGTATTTGAAAAAAACCAGTATGTAATTACATTAATAAGGAAAGGATCAACAAATGCAATAGCTACACAGATTATAAAGATTAATAGCTGCTATTCACAAAATTGTACAGAAATGGAGAGAATAAGGGACCATAGAATGAGCGAGAGGCACGGATTGCGAAACAAAAAGGGAATAAATATACAGGATACCAACATCATTGTATATCGTTAGCTGTTGCAGATGTGTAAATTACGGACTTTTCCACTTCACAAAGAACTGTGCAGTGACGACTAAGGCGATTTTTAGATTTGAAATATCGTGTAGCTGCGCTGAAGCCATTTTAAAGTCAAGAAAAGAAAAAAAATAGAGTTGGTTATACCATCCAATTTTAAATGAAACTGTTTCAACTCAGACATAATAAAAAGGTTCGGATCCTAAGTTTTCCAAATTCAAGGTTTAATAACACATATATACAAAAACAGATCAGAACAATGATAGATTTTGCGTTAATTGTTTTGAATAATTAGCCGTGAGCTTGGATTTGAGCTTATTGGAATATTAACGGTAGGCTCAACAATTAATCCTCAAGGATATTTTAGAAAACGTTTTCCTCTCATCAGCAAATTTAATTTTTAGAAATAACGATAATTTCCTTCTTTCCAACAAGACAACTGCCCTGGTCATAAATCCAGAATCGTGTAAAATTGATTATTTGAAAATCAAATTAATTATTTACCCTAGTGTTTGACGAGCTGTGATTTAAATTCCATAGGAGAACATGTAGGAATAATAATAATAATTAAAAAGATGCATAGAGAAGAAATGTTTAGGATGTAAAACTTCGCGAACTTATGAGAAAAAATTGAAGAGACTTAAGAACAATTAACACTAGAGTATACGAGTACAAACACCTCAATTCATTTCAAAGTCTACTCGTTTGAATTTAGTTTTAGATGCTAATCGAACAGCAATAAAATATTAATTAATTTTTAGTTTACAAAAATCTAGGTGAAAGTCGGATTTACCAAATTCGGGGAAAAATGACTTGAAGAGTCGTGCACTTTTATTTGTTGAAAACAGTACAATTAATGAAAAAGTCGCCAAACCTTACCTGTAATTTGTACATCGTGAATCTCCGAATATCGAAGGTGAAAAAACATGTTTAAAACAACACTTAAAGCTTTGCCCATATAAAATGAAAAAACAATATCTGCAAAATATTTCATATAAACTTTGTATCTTAAAAAATATATTGGGTATAATTATGGCAACACGGTCTCCAACATGTAAGAATTTTATTGTAAAAGTTTTGTATACAAATTGTTCGGTTTTCTATTAACAACGGCTATATTTAATTAACAATTTGAGGTCTGAGGTTGAAATAAAAAATAAAAAAATTATAATAAAATCAGGGTCGAAAATTACTAAAATTAATTTCATTTTGACAAATTGACCGGAAGAGGATACCATGACAATCACTTATTCAAAAATACGTTTGGTAGCAATAATTCAATGTTAAGTTATAATAAGAATACATACAGGGTGTCAATTTGAAAATTTCGGATCCCTATTGTCTCAAAACAGGTTCAGTTTTTAAAAAATCGCCGGGACCTATCAATTTTGTTATCGATCACCTTTTGATCATAAATTCATAGATGTAGGATCATCCCTCTAAGCGGGGTGGCAACCCTTTAAAGAATCTTAAATGGCACGGGGGGCCAAATAGCACATCACTTTAAAGGGCTTGCAAAACAGAATTTAGGGGTGCATCTAGATTTTACATTTATCGATTAGTTTCTGAGAAAATGAACTGCAAATAGACAAAAATTTCAAAATTAAAAGCTTTTTTTGCAAAAAATATTAGGTTTTCGATACATGTTGTAAGGAACTATTCTCTTGGAAATGACGTCCTACATCTATTAATTTACGATCAAAAGATGTCCTCCTCGATAACAATACAGGGTGAGTCTTAAATGGCGGATCAACTCTGCAGTACGTTGTAGGGCGATCCTCAGGGAGTATCGGAAAAATAATAACAAAAAAACTTTGTGAAAATTGTTTGCACCATTTCATCTGTACTTTATGTTTTTGGATCTGCTGAATTCGAAAATGGCATCGAAATTGCTGTATCACATCAGAATTTCGAGATATTCAAGTTTAAGTAGTCAAAAAATGCCATTTTAAATCGATTTCAAGAGTTTATAACATTTTTTANCATAATTACACAATATGTAATATATATTATATCATATGCAATATACAAAAAGTTTCGTCGACATTAAAAACTTACCCTTTCAATTTTCCTTTGTTTTGCACACATTATAGCTATCGAACCAATATTATTCGTTATTGTTACTAGCGTTGCTCGTGCCAAATCTTGTTTGCTGACTTTGTTTCTTCTTTCGCGCGAGTTCATTTGACCAAAACTGTACAATTACAATAAGTGAAACGCAATAATCACGTTCGAATTATGTACCTGCTAGCTACTAAATCACCGGGAAGTCCGAATTTAACGTAATCTCCCCCGTAAATGTCTTTAACTAATTTATCTACGTTAGTATGATCACCTTCTGCAGCTAATTCTATTGCTTCCTCGAACGTGTTACATCCAGTTAAGAGACAACAAAGACCCAAAAACGTTCCACCTCCTAAGCTGTTTAAAAACAAAACTTCATTAACAAGATTTTTTAGTTTATAACAGACGCCTACACACCTTGTACCAGATACTCGAGAATAATCCGTTGGACTATTAACAGCCAAAATACTCACTCCACTACCGACATTAACTAATAGGAATGGATACGGCTGAGAAAAGTCGTAATTTACTTTAGCACATTTAATTTCATCGGTTGGATTGCACCAATAGTAGCACTCTGTTGTGGGATTGTTCTTGTCTATGTATAAAAGGCCTCTTAAGAGGGATTCAAATTCGTCGCATTTTTCCAGTTTCATATTCACCGACTGATGTTTTTGAAAAAAAAAACAGTTTTAGTAGACTATAAACAGAGTTTTGTATAGAAAGATTACATCTGAACTAAATTGATGAAGACAACAGAAAACAGTCTCTTATTGTCATAAACATGGAATATTTTATTTAAAAAACTGCGTCATTCTAATTATCTACCAGAAGATTAGATTTTTCTTAATGATTTTCTGGTAGGTTTTAAGAACATCTTTGATGATTAAGAGGTCAGCAATGTAAATTCAAGCGATGTGAAACATTACTATCTATTTGTGTTAAAGAAATAAAATTTACTTACAAAATTAATACTTTGATTATAATTTTATTTAGTTTTTCAATATTAAAGTTGAACCAAATGTGTTGTAAGTATTTAGCAGGCAAAGAAATAAGGGCCAGTTTTTATGACCATCTGTTTTAAAACAAGAGGCGTATATGTGTAATAAGTTATTTGGTTACGAAATTTGAAATACGAAAGACGTGCCTTTCTTTATTTAAATATAATAAAAATTAAGTTATAATAAAATAAAGTGTTTTAGTTGCCCAAATTTCAATATATAGTTTGCTTTTAATACATCTGCGGCTCAATATACATGTGGTAGATTTCAGGTATACAGAGAAAATATCGCATTCGTATTTTGAAATGTGTTACTACTCAAGGATTGAAGCAATCAGATTGTAAACAAACTCTTGTTTGTTTGAACTACCCTGTACAACATAGGATAACCGCAGCCTCTAATACATAATTTAGCCTAATATACGTATATAGGGTGTTTCAGCTCGATGGGACATTAGAAGTATCTGGAGAACCGTGAGCTATAAAAATCTGAAAAAATTCACATAAATCTTTATCGACCTGATCTATCTTTGAAAAATATTTTCAACTTTGTGGCACTTCCAGTTATATCGGAAGTAGCTATCAACTTCCTTATTTTTAATGGAACCCCCCATTTTTAATGGCATTTTTAGATTCCAAAATAAAAATTAAATTTTAGAGGTAGGTCACCTTACATAAAGTGGCCCTAGAATTTGACGAGGAATCCAAAAATGCAATTGAAAATGGGGGGTTCCATTAAAAATAAGGAAGTTGATAGGTACTTCCGATATAACTGGAAGTGCCACAAAGTTGAAAATATTTTTCAAAGATAGATCAGGTCGATAAAGATTTATGTGAATTTTTTCAGATTTTTATAGCTCACGGTTCTCCAGATACTTCTAATGTCCCATCGAGCTGAAACACCCTATATACGTATATTAGGCTAAATTATGTATTAGAGGCTGCGGTTATCCTATGTTGTACAGGGTAGTTCAAACAAACAAGAGTTTGTTTACAATCTGATTGCTTCAATCCTTGAGTAGTAACACATTTCAAAATACGAATGCGATATTTTCTCTGTATACCTGAAATCTACCACATGTATATTGAGCCGCAGATGTATTAAAAGCAAACTATATATTGAAATTTGGGCAACTAAAACACTTTATTTTATTATAACTTAATTTTTATTATATTTAAATAAAGAAAGGCACGTCTTTCGTATTTCAAATTTCGTAACCAAATAACTTATTACACATATACGCCTCTTGTTTTAAAACAGATGGTCATAAAAACTGGCCCTTATTTCTTTGCCTGCTAAATACTTACAACACATTTGGTTCAACTTTAATATTGAAAAACTAAATAAAATTATAATCAAAGTATTAATTTTGTAAGTAAATTTTATTTCTTTAACACAAATAGATAGTAATGTTTCACATCGCTTGAATTTACATTGCTGACCTCTTAATCATCAAAGATGTTCTTAAAACCTACCAGAAAATCATTAAGAAAAATCTAATCTTCTGGTAGATAATTAGAATGACGCAGTTTTTTAAATAAAATATTCCATGTTTATGACAATAAGAGACTGTTTTCTGTTGTCTTCATCAATTTAGTTCAGATGTAATCTTTCTATACAAAACTCTGTTTATAGTCTACTAAAACTGTTTTTTTTTCAAAAACATCAGTCGGTGAATATGAAACTGGAAAAATGCGACGAATTTGAATCCCTCTTAAGAGGCCTTTTATACATAGACAAGAACAATCCCACAACAGAGTGCTACTATTGGTGCAATCCAACCGATGAAATTAAATGTGCTAAAGTAAATTACGACTTTTCTCAGCCGTATCCATTCCTATTAGTTAATGTCGGTAGTGGAGTGAGTATTTTGGCTGTTAATAGTCCAACGGATTATTCTCGAGTATCTGGTACAAGGTGTGTAGGCGTCTGTTATAAACTAAAAAATCTTGTTAATGAAGTTTTGTTTTTAAACAGCTTAGGAGGTGGAACGTTTTTGGGTCTTTGTTGTCTCTTAACTGGATGTAACACGTTCGAGGAAGCAATAGAATTAGCTGCAGAAGGTGATCATACTAACGTAGATAAATTAGTTAAAGACATTTACGGGGGAGATTACGTTAAATTCGGACTTCCCGGTGATTTAGTAGCTAGCAGGTACATAATTCGAACGTGATTATTGCGTTTCACTTATTGTAATTGTACAGTTTTGGTCAAATGAACTCGCGCGAAAGAAGAAACAAAGTCAGCAAACAAGATTTGGCACGAGCAACGCTAGTAACAATAACGAATAATATTGGTTCGATAGCTATAATGTGTGCAAAACAAAGGAAAATTGAAAGGGTAAGTTTTTAATGTCGACGAAACTTTTTGTATATTGCATATGATATAATATATATTACATATTGTGTAATTATGTGTAATACTAACTGTAAAATTAGTGTTACGCACTCCAAAAGAGCAGATACTTGAAAGTTTCACGCGTCATTCGTCTCGTGAATCTAAATATTCATGATTGGAACTTTTCCTTATGAGTTCAATAAAATCTGTACTTCATAATTATTGCCTTTCTTATGCAAGAGATACTGCACAGCCCAGTACCGTTTCGTTGTTGGCTCAGTTCTGTTTATACAGTAGAGACTCAATAATCCGAAGCCACTTTAACACGGAAACTCTCATACATTTAATGATCCGGATTATCGAGTCTGTACTGTAATTGTAATATAATATATAATAATAATATATAATATAATATAATATATAATATAATATAATAATAATAATTTAAGAAGGCATCTGATTTTCGTATAGAGCAGAGACTATTATCTAAAGGTATACTGCAGTCCATTTATTCAAACCAAATGTCCCAAAAATTTCTCTAGAACTGGTTCTTGATTGTTCAGATTTTCACTGTGGATGTCCATATTGTCCATATTGCAAATTCAAAATATGCTGAATAATTATTACTTGGAGTCAGTTGACCGGTCATTTAATTACACTAAATTCTTTAATGTTGAGGTGCCTATTGCAGGTACCTTAAAGTTGATGTACTTATATTCTTCGTCACTGCGTGCATTTCCAGAATATTTTTGCAATTTAACGTAATATTAGCCAGATGGCACTTGAAAAATTCCTGCTAAATACGTGCGTATTAACTGATTTTAATGTTGATAATTGTTTTCTACAGGTGGTGTTTGTCGGCAACTTTTTGCGCGTTAATCCAATTGCTATGAAATTGTTGGCGTATGCAATGGAATATTGGTCAGGTGGACAAATGAAGGCGTTATTCCTAAAACACGAAGGCTATTTTGGAGCTGTTGGCTGTTTGCTTCGAATCATGCCGACAAGTGAATTGACCTAGTATAAGTGTATGAAAATATGGCTTAAATACTTACAAAAAAAATGTACTACATTAAGGTTCAAATATCATTCCAGTTCATACAGTTGTTGATTTTTTAATCATTTAAAATTTTACTTTATTTGAGAGAGTACCCATTTTAATAATTTTTATATTTGTTAGTATTGGTTTAAATAGTATCGTAGTTGAAATGATTTTATAAACTTTTTAAAGTGAATTTGTGGTAACTGTTATGTATTTTATTAGAATACATGTAAGGTACTTTCTAAGATCTTTTTTTATATTAGTACACACTATTGAAGATGCTTAATGGATCTTGATATTAAATATTTATTGATGAAGAGATTACAAGTACAAAATAAGAGCGTTAAAAACCAGAGAGTGCCCAATTATCTAGATAGTTTAATATAAGCAAGTTATTGATTGAACATTCACTCTACTGATGCATGATTTTCTTATTAAAAACACAATTTTTATGAGGTGATGGTTTATTTTATCGCCATGCGCACATTGAACATGTATTAGGAAATCAAAAGGAATATATTATATCAATCCACATTTGACGTTTACTTCATTGTTGATCATTAACATAAAAATTTTAAGCTATTTCATCAATTTAATCAACCCAACATAACCTGGAAAAAATAGTAAAGATTAAATTTAAATTGTACTAGCCTGACAGCGGTTCTCAAACTACTCAATTTCAATAGCCAACTTTAATATTTGTTTATGAAAAATACAGAGTAAACTGAAGAAGTTCTTTTCCTGGTTTACAAATAAAAGAAAAAGTATGGGTAATAGAAAATATCTTGAAAGTTGTAATTACTGCTTTCTATATTAGAAATAGACAATTTCATTTTCTACTTGATCAACTTTTTGTCTAACAGCCCAAAACTATAGAAATGATGGACTTGTCATTCTTACTCCATACACTGATGCACATTATTATTACTAAAGCTCCTTTCTTAATATAACGACATGTTCTTCGAAAATTGGGTTTTTTCCTGTCAAATGACGATATCAAGTAGAAGGAAGTGTCACCACTTATAGGCCTTTCAAACTCGCCAGGTCTAAACCGAATACATTGTGCTATTTAATCAACCATGAAGGAAAAAATATATAGAACACAACAAACTGGTGTGAACGTACTGAAAAAAATGCTAACCGGTGTTTGGTAGAAAAGTACGAGACCATAGTGAACAACTTTCTAAAACGAGTCCGTAAATGAAGTAATCCCAAAGGAGATTTAGCCATGCACTACTATAGTAAATAAGTTGATAATGTACAAATGTTGTTATGTTGCGCGACTGCATCACACTAATAGCATAGTCAATATTGACAAATCGGGTTAAACCAATTCCTGCTGATTGAGTTATTCTTATTTTATATGATGAAGAGGGCGCGAAATACGAAAGTTTGAGAACCGTTATACTATACGAACATTTTAACATAATCCCTGGCTTGTCCATTATCATATCCAGTAAAATCCATTATATTAAGATTCTGGTCTACTGCAGCAAATAAATATTCGGAATCAAATGATAGGCAATAAACAGGCGAATTATATGTAGCTCCTTTGCAAGTTCTCATAAAATATAACTAAAACATAAAATATATTCAATAAACATTACAAAAGCTAATGGAAAAAAATCCAAATATCTTACTTGAACACATCGTTTAGTTCTTATGTCCCAGAGAGCAGTTCTTCCGTGTAAATGCGTTCCAACCATCACGCTATTACAATAGTCAAAATCTAAACAGTACAAGCCAGCCCCAAAGGCGTCGTGAAATTTTTGCTCACAATTTCCAGTTCTAAGATCCCATCTTCTCAAATGACTATCATTGCCACATGACCAAAGCCCATTCGGACCATCCCATTTTATATCTAAAGTGGCAGAAATGAAATGACCTAACTTTAGGCTCATTATTTCGGTATATCTAAAAATTTATAAACAATAATAGGTATTGAATTATATATACATATATATTAATTACCTTTCAGTGTCAAATAACCATATAGATTTACGACCATCTCCTCCTGCTGAAGTACCACATGCAAACAATGGTCTATCTTCGCAATATGACACACACCAAGCTCTTTGTCCCAAATCTTGTGTATGTAATAAAGTTAACTCTGAAAGAATATTTCTTTTATTGAGAAGTGTCCTAATCGTGACTACTAACCTAGAGGGTCTCGATGAAGAGAAAATATTTTGAAACAATCATTTCTCATTCCACTAGCAACTATAAGACCATCTGGAGACATATCTACTGAACATGTGTAAGTATTCTCTTCTTTGTCAATGTAAAAGTCACTTTTATCAATAAGATTTTGTACATAAACACCTCCATCGCTGAAACGAATCACATAAAGTCAAATAACATAAATTATCAACTATGCACTACTACCTTAATCCACCAGCGAGAATATTATCTTTAACAGTAAATTTAGTAACGTCTACAGATGAAAAACCAACATTAACACAACTTTGCCTGTATTGCGGTGTTAATACGTAATTAGGCTTGGTACAAATGATGTTTTCTCTTTCTCTTCTATAATTAAAGATTTTCGAACCTCTGCTGAACCACAAACAATCATTGTGCAACCTCAACCAGGGCATATATTTTTTTCTGGCATAGAATAATGATTTCTCCTCGTAAATGCCATATCTCCAATTATGTTGCAGTCTTAGTTTCTCCAATTTTGTGGGGATTTTTGAGAAACATCTTCAACAATCAAGAACTATTGCATAAGACTTTGTTTGAAATTGATGCTTACCTTGCTAAAAATTTTTCACTATTCTGATTGGTGACAACCGTAGTCGATTTTATTAGGACGTTATCCCATGAATTAATTATGTTACGAAATCTCTTGCAAGCGAGTCTCAAACGACTCAAAGTTCGGATATCCAAAAAACTGAAAATATAAATTAACAATTCGGTGGACAAATCATCAAAACAACATTCCGACATTAGAATACTGTAAAGTATGAAAAAAATTTAATACTTATTTTACGCTTAGGTTGCGATTTGTTGCTATAAAAACAACGAAAAATTTACGTTTTACGTTGCAAAAATTAAAAATAACCTAACCTAACTAACATAAGTCATTTTTTCTTTGACATGTATTTTGGCATTTCTTCTTTCAATAACTTCTTGGGCATTTAACCATTTTGTTTTACTTCATGTTTACAATAAAATTTCATTTATATTTAGTATTTTTACTTATTTTGAAATATAAATGAGATCTCATCATTAAGACATAAAATAACAAAAATAACAATTACCGTAATCACCGTTTTTTTTTTATTTTCTATCTGTTTTTGATAAGTTAATAAAGAGAGGGATAAAACATTAATTTATGCGAAATATTTCAAAACTTGAAAACATTTACAAATGAATGAAGAAAATTTCAAAAAATTGCGAGAACTAATCACTGCAGTAGCGGTGAGAGTTATTTGTAAATCAGTGTCATGTACGATCCCAAAAATTTAAAATCTCGTTTTTAAATTCCGTAATCCTGTTTGCGAATAACATGAAATCCTTTTTTTTTAAGTGACTTTTTTTGAACTTTTTTTTTAAAAACTAAAAATTCTAGGGTCAATGCGCTAAAGAATGTGATGTTATAGGTATGAGAGTACCTCATGCTGACTTGTTTTGTAAAGAAGCTCTAAAAAAATATTGGTTTTCAGCACTTGCGTTGTTGAAGGTAAGGTTCAATGTTTGGAAAAGATTAGTGGTGAAAATTTCAAATTAGAATAACTGTTGAGTTGAATATTAAATATTGCAGCACTAATCAGTGTTGTCCAACATTGAGAAATGCAAATATCGATGCTGAAGAAAACGCGAAGTTATGAGCATGCGGACGCTTGGGGAAATTACATTTTATGAGATTGGAAGATTATTGGATTATTGCGATTAATTTAGAATCCAAAATAAGGGGCATTTTGTAGGTAAAAATGTCATGCTGATTCACCTCTTGGGAACCGTAAATCAAGAAAAAAATTATAGCATTTACAAGCCACGTCCAATATCTGGAAATTGAGTGGAAGTTGATTGTTTTGGGGTAGAAGTCTTGAACCAATCAGCAGTATGTATGACGGTTATTTACCTTTTGCTGTTATTACCTAACGTATTCGATTTAATCTAATAAAGCAAGACTTGCGCGTTGTCTCTGCTTATACTAAATTTTAATATGCTAAAATTTCCGATATAATTGTATATGACTTTATAAAAAAAAGTATCGATATTCTTAATTTCGATAATTAAAAATCGATGTCAGCAATTCTTGCTCAAACCTAATAATAACTTTATTAACTTCTTCCGCCATCTGTCGGTAAGTCCTAGTTTCTTTGTCGTTACTTACAGAATTGTGTAATTTGATTCCTTTTAAAATTTATGAGTTTTTACTATATTTGTTAAACAATAATTTTTATATTTTGAAAACTTAACTTAAGATAACGATATGAATACGTCATGTCAATAAATTGACTGATTTGAGCTGAAAAACTGATAGACAATCCATCAAAATTCAAATTTGGAATAAGACATGCGTATAGATGGCGCAACCGCAAATCCGATTTTCACTCCTACTCAATAGTCAAAGTTCTCGTTTTGAACTTCCAAGTTTGTCTTGTGTCAAATGTTTGTTGTATTTTTAATCGGATTTATCGGCCAGTAGAATTAAGAATTAAAATTGGTGTTCGGGCGAAGCAAAACAAAAACGATACAAGGTATTCGTGTTTGTGATTTTTTAATGTTAGATCCGAGACCTAAATTGAAAACAGTGCATTTCGTTCGTGTGTACGGGTCTATAACGGAGACCGGCAGCCATGTTGTAAAGAATCAGGAGGCAGACATCATGGGTTGATGAAACCCTGAAAATTGAGTGTTTGAATTGCGAAAAAATCGTTTTCGGAGTTTAACGGGAAGCGCCACAATTTCGTCCTGAATTGGTGTGTGTGTTTTTTTTCGGAAGACCGATAACAGTGAGGCGTCCAGTGCAGCGCTCGCGATGTATCTGCGCACGGAGTGAGTGCAACGTCGCGATAGTTGGCGCAGGGAGTCGACAACTGTGTCTGCCTGAAAAACGACTACCGGAACCTCGAGAGCAACCCTAAATGTGGGAGGTAAACTAAAAGAGATTTCGGGACAACATCGCTGTGGCTAATTTTTCACTCCTCACCTCCAGACATGTAATTTTCCGATCGCGTCGTTACGTCGTCGCCGACTCGGTTTTTAACGGCTTCGGACTTGATTTTTCCGTTGTCGTCGCGATGGCCGATATCCTTGGAAAAGATGAGGCCACATATTCGAAGGAGAGAAACGGTTTTCTTCGTGATCTACGGCATTTCCACGAGACCAGAGGGTAAGTTTCATGAAAACAACCGTTTTCGGTCAGTCAAGCTTGCTTTTTTCTTACCTTTTTTTTACCATAGAACGCCGTTTAAACGTTGCCCTACCCTAGGAGGAAAAGAGATTGACCTCTATCTGCTTTATTCATTAGTTACTGCCGAAGGTGGATGGATCAAGGTAAGTTCCATAACCATTTCTAATTGTTAATAATAGTAATTTTTTATTCCAAGTTTAGTATAACTTGTACGTCCTTGAATTTAATTAATGCCAATATTTCAGTACAGGCTATCTAATAAGATCAGAAATCAATACCATTTGTTCACTTGAACATGGATTATTTGATGGATTGACCACATTTCAAACAATTGCCATGTTGACGTTGCCGCGTTTTACTATATACAGTGTTGCCAATTGAACAAGCAACGTTTTTTTACACCAGAACTACCTCTTTTTTTAGCAATTTGAGGTTAACAATGGTTGTTTTTTACAAGCGTTCAATAAACCCGAGAATTTTGGTGGTCAAACAAGAGATGCCGACTGTTGTAAGCACTAAAGACTGTCTTTAATAGAGACTCACTTTTTATTCCAAAACATTCTGCATTAAGGGTAGATTTTATACTTACTCTAATAATTTAACGTTACCATTGTGTAAGACTATCTGATCTGTCTTATAGGAAATGCAAAAGTTCAGAAACTTCTCTTGATTTTCATCAATAAGATGATTTTAAACTTTCTAAACAATAGATATAAAGTGTACGTACTGACGAACTATCTGTTTATTAAAGGTTCATTCTTATTAGAGATTATAAAAGAGCTATATTCTATGTTGAGAGAATCTTCTTCACCATTTACAGAGTAACAAGATTGAGCAACCAGAGTAATCAATGGCTTACAATACTATTTCGACACGATTTTAAAGAATTTTTTGCATTAGTTTACGAGTGTACACTCGCAATAATTCATCCAGTGAACAATGAGCTTGCTCTCCATGAATTTTGGGACGCCAAACAAAAAATTGAGAATTCTACTCTAATTTAATTTAATGGCTGAACCACATAATTCCACAAAAAAAGTTGGAATTTTTTAAAGGAAGCACTTGTTTTCCCAGTTTAATGCACTGTGTCACGAATTTTGCAATGAATAACAACAAAGAATTGAGATTTGTACTTATGTCTCGTACACCTTACTAAGCTTTCTTTTCTCTTGATTATAATTTGTCCTTAAATGTTACACAACAATTTTACATATCCTTTTATTGAACTAGAAGGAGGCAAAGTATAAAAGAAGTAAAAAGGATTCATACCAGACCTCTTTTTTAAGAACGCTTTAGCTTTTATCGTATACTTTTAATTTATGCGAGTTATGAACACTGCTCGTAAATATCCACTTATTTCTTGTTATTTTTGGGTTAATTTTCATACATTTTTTGACTCTGTGCCAAAACCGAAAAAACTTCTGTTATATTTAAGGTGTCATAAAAAGTAGCTTTTGTTTTTCGTCCCTAGTTAGTTAATTAAACAATCGTTAATTACTAAATAGATTTGAATAGTTATTGTTCATGTCCATAGGCTAATGCCTAAAACTGATTGTTAAAGGACCGATTTTTAAGTTATTAATAGAATGTCATCTACGTGTTGACTATTTTAAAAGCAAAATGAAATCAGCTGATTTGATGGGAACAGCGCGGGTGCTATTCGTTCCTTCCGGAACTGCAAACCTTCCGTCATTGTTGGGATTGTTGCTAAATCTTGTGCGGGCGCGTGCGACCGACAGGTTGTGGTGAAGGTGGG
This sequence comes from Hypothenemus hampei, assembly GCA_013372445.1. Classification (NCBI taxonomy): domain Eukaryota; kingdom Metazoa; phylum Arthropoda; class Insecta; order Coleoptera; family Curculionidae; genus Hypothenemus; species Hypothenemus hampei. Next base: position 978,524 of record JABRWK010000020.1, on the reverse strand, counting down.
AAAGTCCATCCTCGTGCCGCCGCACATCGTATAGCGTGGCGCGTGCCGCCACTTGGTCTAGGTCAGGGTCTCACTGTTTTGTTAGCCCCTCGCCTCTCACCGCCTCCGGTCGACGACGACAAAACGAGTACGGGACACACCAGCCCGCTAAGTCTTCTCCCAGTCGACATGGAATTGAGATACTGGCTGTTGAAGTTGAAGGTTCCCACAATTTCGCGCCGCTTGGATTTTTATTTCATACGCTTTGAAATACTGGATTGATTAATCAATTTATGTTCATTTCGCTTAGTCATTTGAAATTATTAGTATTACACCTTCTAACTTTTAGAATCATGTGTAGTTAGACGTTATAGAATAGTTTCAGGCAAAAAATTATCATAGAAAACTTATCGTCTCGATCTTTATAGGTTTTGTTATGCGAAGGTCGTGTGTAGCTTGGTTATTTGAGTATCTTAAATGTTAACTGAACTATCCACTAAAATTGATTTTCTTAAATTACAAAAGCATATTTTCCAATTGTCGGGACTATTAAAATGGTCTGAGTTCAAATTTAGGTACAGCTTTTGAAAACTAGTCCTTTCTGTAATATGTATGTATTTTACCTATAACGTTAACATCAATTAGCTTGGAATTAGCTCTTGTAATGTCATTTAGTATGTTGCTAGCAACAAATTTACTAATTTTCTTAAAGTCTTTCAAATAGAGCCAACGTTTGCTAAAACACAGTTTGGAACAAAATGAACAAAATATTAGATTTTCCAAGTAGTCTAGCTTTGTCAGTGATGTGATCTCGGACAATTCTAAGAATTAACCAAAAAAAATTAATTTTTAATTTGGGTTAACTTTTTGACAAATATTTTGTTATCCTATATTTTGCATATAAAGGTATTATGAATTAAATTTCTATTGTGCTATGCAGATAGTTGGGTTTCCAAATTACCACGTCTTGGTCTTTCTTACCATGTTGATCTGGATGGATATAATTTCTTAAGCTGTTCTGCAAGCTCATTGATTATTTTAGAAGTTTTTATCGTTAGAGGTCGTGAAGTGCGGAATTTATATGGCTTTTAACGTATTAGATGATCTTTTTGCTATAAAAAAATATTCGAATTCGATATCAAATAGCTTTTTAACCTCAATGCCGCCAATATCCTCAGCGAAACCCGAACGATCGTTGTCGACGAGCTGAGAACGAGTTTTCACCAGGTCGATGAACTTGATGGATTCAAAATCTTTAGCGACGTTGCCGTTGCGTCGCTTTAACGAAATTTTATGTTCTTGGCATTAAATTTTATCAAAGTATCTAAAACTCTCAATTCTTTTCAAATATAGAACAAGATCTGGATATCGAACCAATTACAATAATTAATGTTGAAAATTAATTGAACAATCTATTAAGCCATTTCAAAACGTTAAATTCTTTTTTTCCCGCAGGTCAATTTAAAGAACTCCTGGAACGATATTTGGCAACATTTCAAGTTTCCATCTCTCTGCGTAAATGGTTCTGTAGCTCTCAAGCAAATCTACTTAAGGTAAATATTTTTTTATGATCATAAATTTTCTAATAATAATATTAAAAAAGCTTTGAATGAGATGTGATAAGACGTAAAACATTGCATCTATTGGTGGACACGTTTATATACTCGTAAAAGGGTTCTGCGCACAGGCCAAGGTGATTCCATCAGCGACTGACAGTGCAAATAGTTGTTTATTTTTGCGTCATCTTCGGAATCACCAGACAAGCAGTCTGGCCTGCCCAGACTGAATGACGTTAACAGAAACGAAATTTAGAACGACTGAGTTTCTTTCTTTTCAATTTTTAGTCAGTGGCGTTGCTCGTCTTCCTTATTTAAGTGTTTGTGATAGCTTGTTGAAACTATAGCTTTTCAGTTTTCAATCATTAATACATTGGATATCATGAATTTTCACAACTACGTTTTGACAAAGGTAATGAAGATAAAAAGTATTTTTAAGTATTTTCCTGGAATCGGAAAATAAGTTGAAAATATTTTTAAAATATGGAAAAAAGCAGCAACCTTTCCATCTAATTTTTTGTTTCAAAGAAATTATACCCATATTATTTATACAGGATGTGTTTTAAGCAAACGAGTTTAACACATCATCCATCTTTAATCAGTGATTTTTGAATGTGTAGACCCTCCGTCATTAGTATGGCATCTTTATTTCTGTTCCGGCTTTTTTTAGGATATGCAGGAGAGGGGATTCCTTTTTTTTAGGATTCGCAAATAGAGCAGCTGTTGTTAAATCCAAAGTATAACGGACGAATTAAAATTTGATTAAAAGATGATCCAGAACAAGACTTATATATAATTTGTATAAAAAACAGAATGGCGTCTTTATTGAAAAAATCCATTAAAGAGACTTTGTGTAAGGGTGGAGAGTAATAACGAAAAAGAACGATGTCAATTATCTGGCAGCTGCATCAAAATTTCCACTCCTATTACAGCACAATTTAATTTTTTTCTCACGAATTAGTTCGTACGGTACCTACTGTATACGCTCTCTGAACTATAGAAACTGACGATTGAATCGAGTCGATCACATGTTATCGTTTCGTTGTGTTCAGTTCTAATGTAGCGACGACCAGTCTCCTCGGCACCCCGGACTGCACTGTTCGACGACTCAGTCGAGACTCTGAGAGATCATTGGAGTCTAGAGGAGAGCGTTAAACCGTCAAAGGCAAAGAACACCACCCTCGTTCCGTGTCGACTACGAATAACAAAATCACGTGGTCGCTGGCGCCTATTTCCCCTCTCCTCACGTTTGCCCAGCAGCTTTCTCACGCCGGTTTACACTAGGTCAGTGTCATTTTCGATAAATAGTAGCCAGTTGCATCGTGTCGTGTGTTATTCCTCACTCTATTACGTCGCGTAGCGTTACCGGTTGGTTTCCTCCTCTGTGATTCTCTGCTCATACCTCGGTATTCTGCTTACTTATACCAACCTTGAAATTATTTATTGGTTTTTCTAGATATTTGGATCGATGGGAAAAAGTACATTTCCTGGGCGAAGATGGCGATAGGGGCAGTGACGATGATGAGGAGAGTAGACATAAACGATGGTCCGCTAGGGTATTACACGCCGTTCCTCATGCATATCTTTACTCACAACATAATATATCAGGTACGCATGTGTATATGTATAACAAAAGTTTGTAATTATATTTATGAGGCTTACTAAATTTCCTGACAGTCCCATAATGCGCAAAAGTCAACATCATGGTGGATATAATATACATTTTCATTATAAATACATAGTATTGAGCCTTTTTTCATTAATACCGTGAAAAAAGCACCCATTAGCGACAACATTGTTTCCCATTTTCTCCACAGTTTAACTTTAATTATATTTTTACGCAATAATCAATCGTTTTTCATTTACAGTAAGTAATAAAAATATTTTCACGTTTACTTTTTATTAATAAAGTTTATTTAAAAANAAAGTTTATTTAAAAAGCCAAATTTTAATAAAAATATATTATTAGAGAAATTATAGAAAACAAAAACAAAAAGAATAAATCTAATCTAAAAAAGATTGATGAAAAAGTCATATCTCACTGTCTTAAATCATCATATATGATTATAGTATGATTATAGTTCTCCAAAATATGTAGAAGTAACAGTAGTTATGCGAAAAATTATCATACTTATTGTTACGTAAAGTTAGCCATAGTTACCCATAAATTAGCGGAAAATTAAATTTAAATTTATCGTGTTTACGTCACGTAATTCAAAAGTATGAAGAAAGTGGCAGCTTAGAAAATAAGCAAAGATCAGATGCCCAAAAATACTTTCTAAAAGAGATAGGTGGCAACTCATAAATAACGTGACAAAAAACCATTTATAAGTGCTTAAACTATTGCCCCTCATATCTGTACAACTGTAGGAAAGGTTGTGCTCAGCCATTAGGAATATTTTGGATGATATAGAAATAAATGGTAGAGCAGTGAGACAAAAACAGCCTAATATGAAGTTAACAGAAAGAAAAAATTAGAATTGCAAAACCTTAGTTAGAAAAATTCAAGGAATTCCCGAGTAATATAATCTCTTTTGACGAAAACACATTTGAGGAGTGTCTTTTCAAAGGGACTTATTTCGTATTTTGAAAAAAACTTTTTTTTCCCTAAATGTGCTCTCTTTTTGGATAAAGCCTGGTTTTTTTGGAGACGTTAAATGTCAAAATGACTGTCTACGCATTAGACGTCGCTGATACGACTCCGAAATATTTAGACTCGACTCAAAAAGGGAGCACATTCCGGAAAAAAAGAATTTTTCCAAAATGCGAAATAAGTCCTTTTGAAAAGACACTCCTCATTTAATGTTTTCAGATTAAACTGTATTTAGAATTAAAACAGAAAAATGTACTAACCACTGACAAACACGTTAGAAGATATGTTATGGTATGGGATTGTATGGCATCTAATGGGATGAAATAAATATGTATTGCTTTTATTGAAGATTGAATATCAAAATGTCGCATGATAATTAATTAGAAACAATTGAAATTGGACATAATTAATACATATTACTTCTAACAAAACAACGTTTAAACATACACCCAAAAGGACTCTAGAGTGTTTGTTATATAATGTGTGAAGAAGGTTAAAAACTTCACTATGGTCAACTGATATAAATCCAAAATTGATTGAATCAATATCGAGATTACAGGCGATAATAGATACAAATGGAATGCATATAAAGTATTCAAAATTACATCATTCATTATTATATCTATTCATTATTAATTGAATTATGAAATTTGTATTGACAGATAATAGTTTTCTTATTACAAACTATTTAATAATATACATGTATTTTGTTAGAATTTGACGCTTTAAATATAGTTATGTGGGAACAGCGGGAGATGTGTAAATACTTATTTTAACCCACTATACCTCGTCAAAAGCCCTTGTATTTTTTGTATTTTCATTATCGAATAACATATACCCGTCTATCCCATTATATGTGTATCGATTTCCATTCGTCTAACGAATTCCTTCTGAATAGTTTAAGAGAAAGTCGGTGGTAATAAAAAAATTACGTAAATTACTTTTTCCATTGAGATAAAAAAAACCTCTGCCCGAGCACAATAACAACATCGAGCGCGCTCTGTTGTTCAGATACTGAATTTGATTGGAAAAGTGGTGGGAATTGGAGGTTTTGATATAGCGGTGTTGTCAAATTAGATAATTCATACCATTTTTAGCGATTTTTGGAAAATTGTTTATTCAAAAATAGTCCTCCCTTTAGCAGTTTAATATTTAAGTCTAGTAGTGTTAGTATACTATTTTTAATTCAAAAATTGTATTGTATTCAATTTTGGCAACGCCGGTTCAGATCAGTCGAAAAAGTAAGCTTAAGAATAAACGTCGATTCCATACAAATTTTATATGATAACAGTCGGAAACGGAAGAACAACATACCGTAGCAATGCTATGTTGCGGTGGGAGAATTGGCAGTAGCAGCTTTGACCTTTTGCATACACTGTTGCCAGTGTTAATAATAAATAAGATTACTATTAAATATAAAAACCGTAAATGCTACGAGGTTCACATTATATATGAGCCTTTCAGAACCATTCTATAATCGATATTTTTTCTTGCTTTTTTTAAACCGATTCGACATGTTGGAGATTTTCTAATCGATAGTAATACGTGTTTTGCTGCGGGACAGTTTTTCCAGTAGTAACGCGGTAAATCAGAGGTGCGAAAAGCGCAAAGAGGGTTGCCAACGAGTAATTATTGATTTACCACTCCTACTACCTCTTCTGGCGGTTTGACGGGTTTAGGATGGAGTCCGCACTTTACCAGATATCGCACACTGACGAGATCAACACTACTTAGAGGAGTAAATCATGACACGTCAGGACCGTAATTTACAATTTCTTGCGGGAATTACAGCAAAATCAAGAAATATTTGTAATATTTTCGACATTATTTACTGAATATTAAAATATTGGCATGAGTAAAGCGGGAACCTGCCAACAAAAAAAAATTTTTTTTGTTATTCTGTTGAACATAATGTGCAAATTTTTCTTTGAGGAAAATATTTTTAATCAACTGAGATCATACCAACTAGTTCAGATTGATTACAGCTTAACAAAAGTTCTGCATCATTTAATTTTAATCAACAACGTTTTGTTTTTCAGATGAAAGGCGTGAGACTCACCATCTCGACGGAAACCTGTATAAACCTTCCGACTATGATAGGCTAGCGCTCTCTTTAATATCACCCCTACCCAATGAACAAGACTTTGCAATTAACGTTTGTACACTACTCTCAAACGACAATAGAAACAATTTGAAATTGGACAAACATCCTAGGATTGTCAATTTTTTATTGGCGCATGCGGGAATTTTTAATCACAGTAAGCCACAAATAGGTATAATATTTTCGAAAATGATAAATTTTGTTTCAGGCTCTCTTCGAAAACTGTTTGTATATAATTACAGTGAGGTAAGGAAAAAACCTATACACAATTTTTGGAATGACGTTCTCGAATCTGATGAATTTTTGGATCTCACAAACGAGACTAAGTTTTACACTTTAAGGGACGAGGGAAAAATCTGTGATACGTTGATAAAAGACGATTTTCTGAAGTATGCTGATTTGGATGCGGTAGTTTCAAATCGTGATCGGAACTCGAGAAACGTTAGCGAAATTGAAAGTGATTATGAAATTATTGAGAATCGTTTGCTGCAGTTGCCAAAGTGTTTTCAGTTCAAATCTGATCCGACCTATCGAGAACTGTTCTGTTTAAGGCGAACTTTAGGTACTCAAGACTATGTGGGTCAACGAGTACTGCAAATAGCAACTATTTTAAGAAATCTTTCGTTTATAGAAGACAACGTGCCTGTGTTGTCGAGAAATACTGCGTTTGTTCGTTTTTTGTTGTTATGTTCGTGTTCTCAGTGGGGTACATTGAAAAATTTAGGTTTAGATATGTTGGGTAATATAGCTTCCGATTTTGAATTGAAAGACATTCACACCGATCTAATTGCGGCTTCGTTACTCAAAATAATAAGTAAGAATTTGCAAAGCGATGATCGCGCCTCGTGTCTGTCATCCGTGGAAGTATTAAACAAATTAAGTCAAAACGAGAAGAATGAAGACGTTCTTTTACGTTCCTTAGAATCATCTGTATATAAAAAAGTTTGTTCGTTCCTTACCATTCATGACGTCATGTTACTAATTTATACGTTGGAGTGCCTGTACTCCCTTTCGTCACTTGGAGAAAGGGCTTGCAATTACATAGCGACCAATCATGGAGTGATCGATACCCTAATGTCACTGGTGACGGTTGAGGGTAAAAGTTATGGACCGAAAGCGTGCATCGGCATGAAACTTGTCGAAACAATACCGTCTGGTAGTCAAGTGACGGCGCAGTCACAATCTTCTCCGCAGCAGACTGGAAATCAATCTCCACAGACGTCCAGTCAACAGCAAACGACGCAAAATACTTTCACTCCAATTTCATCTTCTTCGTCCAACACTTCAAACGTAATTACTTCAATGGCGAGTTCACCGCCAGCACCCAGTGTCACTCCTGTGAAAGTTATTCCGAACATGACCAGTACACCGGTAAAAACAGTACCTTTGGTTCCGCAAAGAATATTAGCGACGCCAGCTTCTGTTGTCAAAACAGGTAAGATCCTCATTCATTTTTAATAGCATACATGGGATGTTTTAGAAACGTTAGAACATATCGATTTATTATATATATTGATATTTATTACTTTTTTGAGCCTTTTTTAATTACCATAAAATTGCATATTAATCAAGAAATGTATTTTTAGAAACCACTGTGAGTACGACCATTGCAAAATCCGTAGCATCAGTGACTCCATCTGTAACGACTACTACCCCAACAGTGACAGCGCCTACGGTGATTCCATCTCTCACTCCGCAGCAGTTAATTCAACAGCAGCATGCTCATCAGCAGGCCATTCAAGAAAACGAACAGTTCGCCTTGGCATGGTTGCGAGCTACTTACGAACCGTGCAGTTCTGGTACAAAGTAAGTAGTAAAGTTTATATTATGAATAAGACTATTGTGACGTTTCCTTTTTGTTAATTTAGAATTGATCATCAGGAATTATACAAACATTACATTAGCTCTTGCTCGAAAATTGGCCGAAGGGGTGTTATATCTCCTCTGCATTTTCCAAGATGTGTTAGGTAAGTAGATAGTCAAGAATTCAACTCTGTGTCCAGTCTGTCTATCCATAACAATAAATACATAGTTTTACGTCATAGCAATTAGATATCCCAGTCAATGGTTTTGATTGTTAAGGATTTGTGTTACAGTTGTTTTTAAAATTTGCAACTCTGTGATGCAATTCTACTATGTAATATTCTGGATAGGCACTGCTTCTGAATCGTATTAAGACAATTGCCATTCTAGGTCAGTATTCGGTGGCACTGTGGGTCCGAATCCGATGAAGCCGGCAAATCCGAATGATCCTCAATTCTACGAGGGTATAAAGGTGCGCGCGCAACCCTTAAATTTAATCGTCCCGCCTCCGTCCCCGCCTCCAAAACCCGTAATTCCTCCCGTTCCCGCTTCGAAGTCATCGTTGCGCCGAAAACAGCAAAAGGTCGCGGGGGCGACACCAATAAAAGGTAGCGCCGCCGCTCCTCTGGCTGTCGATGCGGAACAACAAGACGGCAGCTCGAATATTCTATCTCCCGCATCTCCTATCCTTAAGGCTCAGCTGAGCGCTCCGCCAAAGCCGAGGGAGAGCTCAGGCTCTAGCGTCGCTCCAAGTGATTCCAAAAGTCAGGTAATATTCTTTTTTTGCAAAGCAACTTTTATTTGGTGAAGGACAGTTGTTTTCTCTCTCTATCTCGTTTTTTTTCGTTTCAATTCGAAAGTATGTTCTGACTTTTGTTTTTGTATTGATTGTCGTACCTACCTACTCTCTGTATAAGCTTACTAGACGAAATTCTTCAATAAATAATTGAACATTCGATTTCATTTTGTAGTTGCGCTTTATCATAAATATCTGCCTTATCTGGTATGAGTTAAGATAAAAATTTGTTGAAAATTGAAAACCTGAACTATAGGAGAACAGTGGAGCCTTTTTCTTTCCCGCCCAACATTCCTTCTTTAGACATTTTGCCTTTATATCTTATTTTAGTTTGATTTTATGTGTTAATTTGAGTTTATTCTTCCAATTAAAATCAATTTTGATCTTTCTGAAAGAATGTGGCTGCTTCAGCTTTAGTCGAAATGCTAACATACATCCTTTTTTTTGGTTGGTTTTGCCTTGCAGTTAAAATTAATTTAGTGTTTTTGCCTTTCTTGTAATAGTTACTTTAACTGATGCTTTTTTCTTTATAATACATTATTTGTTAATGGATAGTACCTAAAGCTAGGTTTTCGTATGTGATAATTAATAGGGTCTGAAGTATGTTACCCTTGGACATGAGAACGTTTTTTAACGAGCAACGCGCAATAATGGTGTAGCTCACTCTATTTCAGTTTATAAAATGCTAAAACACGCATTACGAAAACACTATGTCCCTGTGCTTCTTAGCTACATTGAAAATTACATGTCTCTTCTAAATGCAATGAATAATAGTGGGTAAAGTATGCGTGTCAGTTTAATCCAGGCAGATACGAGCGTTTTTTAACGCATGATCATCGTGTGGCTTTTTCACTTTCAATTAATGAAGTGCTAAATCGCGCGTTAAAAAGGCAAGTCTATCCTTCTATGCGACAACCCTGGCATCAATAATTATTGCATGTAAAAATTTAGGTTAATTCTAGCTTTTTACATTTTACCACACGCGGGATGTCATAAATTGCCGGTGCCATATTTATAAACGAACATTGAGTCTAATGGGTTTAAGTTTAGATTTTTTGAATATAATTTATTTAAGTCGTTACCAAACCATCGTGAAACATTGGTGTACCAGACGCCTTAAGCTACATCTACACAGGCAATTATTCGTGACCACAATGGTTTGGCAGATGTTTTATGGCACGTGAAAACAATGAAGTCAATTCCCACTCCAAATTTGAGTTAATCTATGCGCCAGTATAGTGAATTGGCTTGTGCTTTGCTGGTGCCACCAACCAAGCATACTTCTGACATCATTAATCACTTCATGTGTAAACCTAGCTTCATTTACAATAGCTATACGCATGATTACTGTCGCAGTGTTCGCGAATGTTTCGAGTTAGTTTAGTAAGAACTTAAAAATGAATTTTAGTTTAGGATAGATTTTTGTTTATTGTCTTTGATTTACAATTAAATTACTTCCACTGCAACAGTAGACCTATCCAAGCATGTTTTCCATGTTGAATGTCGTTCGATTTAGGAAATATTTGCAAATAATAATAAAAACGTTTGTCCCTTACTCAAAAAGGCGACGGCTCATCCCCATTTGAGCCATGCGCTCTTAGGTAGCTCTACGACGACGATGGCAGCTACAACGAATCCAACGGAGCCAAAACCATTGGAATCTCACGTGGTTCAAGCTGGTCAGAGTAATAGCAGTTCGTTAATTAAGAGTCTTCTGGCGACTAAGGTAAACGATGCATGCTTGCCAACTGTGAGCATGAAGACTGCGACAACAGACTGCCAAAATGTAGCCCAGGTAACACCACTAACTACGCCCTTTGTTTTTTTTTTTAATTCCTGTTTATAAAGTGTTGTTGAATTTCTGGTTTAATTAACGAGAAATAAAAGTAGCGACCCATAATTCCTCATTATCCATGCAAGACCCAATGAGCATATTAAATAAGTTAAAATATAGTAGATTTTCAAAATATGTAACAATGCATGACACAGAAAGATTGGTACCATTGAATATAACATTTCCATAAGTATAATATTCTGTATAATATTCTTTGGTAGATGCGGTGTAGTGTTTTGCTATAATCATCCATTTTTAAAGTAAAGTTGTGAAAATTATCTTTGGGAGTTTTTGAAACCGTACAAATCTAGGGTATGCAGCGTCTTCCATTTTGGTTTATATTGATTATGGTTATAAAAAGTCAACTGTCCAAAAAGTGACGTGTATTAAAGAATAAGAGAGCATCAAAACCGTCTACCTTAAATGACAATAAGAAATTCGCTCACTTTATGAACATAGGATTTTTATTATGTAGTTGTAGGGACTAAAATTTAATGAAATACTATTAGGAGAACGTAGTATTATTGTTAAACTTGTTTAAAACCTACGGTATGTAGTTTTTTAATTGTAAATGTGCCATTTATCCATTAACAATATTAATGATTTGCTGTTTTCATTTCGCAAATTTAACAAGTTTTTCTAAAGTGTGATTTTGGCATGATTATTTAAAATAGAAATCCAAACAAAGGTCGTTTCGACGAATGGAAAAAGGATCCACTTTTCAAGTTTCAAACGATTTTTGAAAGCTATGATTTAATAAGTCTGTAGGATTAGTATTGCTGAAAATTGTCGTTTTTGTTGAACTAACCTGTAGTTAGGTTTTGCATAGTATTACTGACATTTTTTCCTTCAAATAATAGGTTGCTGCTCGTCAACAAAGATTGCTCTCGCAACAAACCACAGAAGGGGTACCACCAAAAAACCAAAGCCGTTTGGAGGCCTTAAAAATGCACCGTATAAACGGGGTGCGTCAATTATTCAATGACAGCGATGTGGGTGATCCCGCTGTTTCCTCGACAACTCAGTTTGTAGGAACGAGTAAGGGGAAAAAAGAACCACCGCAACCTCCGCCTCCACCGTTAGCACCGCTAAGTAATAACGTGAAATCAAAGACTCCGCCTATCGTGAACGAAGACAGTGATTCTTTAGGAAATCATTCACTATCCTCTACTTCGGGAATCGGTGCGGTGGGTATCGTCTCGTCGACGGAAGATAATGACAATTCTTTAACGAGTTTCGAGGGCTTGTTGAACGGAATGCCTATAGTCGAGGATACGTTGAACGAGAGCAGCAATTCCAAAGATTCGATTAAAAATCCGGGCAATGAGATAAGTATCGATAAGCCTTTGCGATTGGCGGATTTACTCGAGAAAAAGGTTGATAAAAGTCCGACTCTTTTAAATGGAAGTTTGAGTAAGGACTTAAAGTTGAGTAGTGAAAGATTGGATTTGTTGGACAATCATATCGAGAAAGCTTTAAGTAGAGATAACAACGAAATGAGAGTCGAAATTGAGCAACATCAGGAGGAGGAAACGGTGGTGGAGCTGAAAATTGAAGAGCCAGATGTTTCTGATACTAAACAGGGACTGAAACGTGCACCATCTGATCCAACTGCAGAAGTAGAGGCAAAAAAGCCTCATTTGGCCAGTGTGAATGGGTCTGGCAGTGTTAATTCGCAACCGCCCGACTCGTCTAATGGTGAAGAACGTCCGTCGACTGTTTCGACTGCCGCTGCCAAGTTGTTTGCTGATTTTGCAGCAGATATTCTTGAGGATGAGGACGAAGACCAATTGATGCAGGAACCACAGCCCCAAACTGCAGCAACAACCGTTCAGCAGACTGTAGTCGAATCTGGAATTTCACCACAATTAATAGTCGATAATAACCAACAGGTGCTGCTTTCTCAGCCTAGACAAATCATCGTTTCTCAACCCCAAATGATTCATTCTTCTAATCAACAAGTGGTGATTTCTTCAGGTATGGATAATTGTCGCTCGATCATATTGAATAACGTATAATTTGTTTCTTTATTAAGTTATTGCTATATCACACTTGTAGTATGTTAACTGAGAATCTAAATAATATTTTTAATCTAGGAACTCCTATCAAAACTGCCTCGGGTCAAACGGTTATTGTGAATGCTGGCGTCCAACAAAGACAATCGGTACTCATTCAACCTACTAACACGGGACAATTGTTGTTATCACAAGGGATTCAAGGACAAGTGCAGTTGGTACAAAGTACACAGAGTGGACAATATGTCATTCAAACTAATCCAACTCAAGGTGGCATTATTAAATTAATTATGTTTCTATTTCAATTAAACGAATTACTGTAGGTATTATGGTGGCTCAACCTCAGACCACGGTGGTGCATGGACAGCCTCAGACTGTTCTATTGGCGCAGCAAAGTCAAAGTGGTGGACAGAAGACCATAATTATTCTTCAGCAACAATCTGCCAGTTCTGCTACTCATCATCAAAAAGTGGTGGTTACTCCACAAGGGCAACCAGTTGTGGTAACTCAAGTTCCTAGGCCCATGGCTCAATCGCCAACGGTAAGTAATTTTTAATAAAATGGATTTTTACATTAAAATTAACCTGTCTAAAATTGTCATGTAAAAGTAAAAATCTATAAGATAAGTTAATACAGAAATGAATATTCTTGATTTTCCTGATATATCTAAGATTATAACTATTTTTTTATTTTTCTGCTCATAGCTTTCTAGTAACAACGTTCAGCAAACGAAGGCAGTTAGACCCACTCCAACTCCTTCACCAGCTTTAAGCACCGCATCGACTTCGTCCACTCTAAGTAACGGAGTGAAAGAGAAACAAGAAGAGTCCACACCCAAAGTGAAAATCGTTAGAGATCTGACGACGCCTTTTGTTTGCGAATGGGGCGATTGTACCATGTACTGTTTTTGTTCAAACTTATTTTCAGTCATTAATTAATTCATGTATTATTACAGTGATACCAAATTTAAATCACCAAATCAGGTTTATATGCACGCATGCGAAGCGCATTGTCCGCAGGGTGATGAAGAAGTAGTGTGTCTATGGGATCGATGCGATTCTTTGAAACGTAAAAGATTCTCATTAATGACACATCTACACGACAAACACTGCAATATTGAGGTTACTTTGTAGTAAAGTTTTAGTCGCCTTATTTTACTTATGACTCCTAAACTTTTAGGCTATGACGCAAAGCTTGGTTCGTCGAAAAAAGGTGTCCCAAGGTCTCAGCGTCGAACCACCGCCTACAACGCCCAGTACTCATCCTGGATACGCCCCGGACGCTGCGCTACACGCCATTAAGAGACACGCATTGGAATTCGTGAATCCGAAAGAGTTGCAGGTGAATTATTAATCAAAATTCTTTAGTGGGGTAATATTATATTGGACACGTGCCTTTTCGGGGATAACATGTTTGTTTGACTGCCATACACTATATGTAAAAATGAACTAAAAATTAAAAGTTCACCATTGCGGTATATGTATGTTACATGTTTAATTATTTGTACTTAGATCAAAACAGTCAAGCAGGGCACTACCACAACAATAAAAGTTCCGCTCCCACCTTCAGATCAGGTGAGGTTGTTCATTTTACAATAAATATCCTAGTTTTCAATGACGGTTTTGTGCCTGGTTCATTTTGCATTCCATTTTGTCGTTTGCGTTTGGTTTGTGTCGCTTCTGTTTAATTTATTCAGTCAATGTGTAATTGTTTTTCAATTTTGCTTTTTTACTTTTGGTTTATGTATACTATGCTTGTTGACGCACATAAAATGGGCTTTGGGGATGGTTGTTGATTCGGTAAAATTACTGGGAATCGACAACGAGTTGCGATATTTAACCGAAGACAATTGACGATTCATTAGGATACCGCATTGTTTGTACGGCGTGTTGCAAGTTCAATGGTTTTCTGTAAGGTTGAAATAGATCGCTACTGTCTTTAAAATAACTTGTAACTTTCATTATTATTAATTAAATCACTATACGTGCTCGTCAGATGTCACATTTACTCAATATGTTATATTGCGGAGAAATTAAAATGAGCCAAAACGAGCAAACTTCATATACACATTCCCTAAACACTTGCATTCTACCGCAATAATTCATTGAAGATAGTACCAGAGCCTTAGAATTTTTTTTACAATTATGACGAATAATTTGAATGAGTTTAGAACGAGCTTTTCGATATTTTATTTTTGAAAACAGCCATGCACTATTTCCCATTCAAAACCATTGAAAGCAGTTGTTTAAAAGAGTGCTTGCATGTTTTCTGTGATTATTTTCTGAAGTTGCACAATAATCGAATTAAGAAAGCAAATGTTTATTGCAGGATGACAACGAAGGTCCCGTAACGAAAAGCATAAGACTAACGGCCTCGCTGATATTACGAAATCTGGTCATTTACAGTAGCAACTGCAAAAGGTCTGTTAATAATTTTAAATAATAAAAGTTCTTAATTAACTTATAAATGTTTTAGGTACTTAAAATCTTATGAGTCTCATCTGGCAAATATTGCATTAAGCAATGTAGAATCATCAAGAACAGTAGCACAAATACTTTACGATATAAACGATGGTACGACCAATATTACTACTACTAGGTGACCTGGTGGTCAGAGTGAGAATGCATGAATGTGAAACTTGTATAGTACTAAATAAGAGGAAAATTTGTAAATTATTTAATGAAATGTACAAATGCTAGTGTAGTAGGTTGAAGGCCTGTTGTTATTTTTATATAATTTACTAAAGATAAATGAAAGAAAGGCTTCTAAACTATGCAACATATGTTTGGACCTTAATTTTAAATAAACACTAAATTGTTTTTATATTTCTGTGCAATTTATTTTCGCAGGTATATTCGTTAAATTGTAAATAATTTATGTATTTTGGGTACTTTTCCATTTTTACATGTGATAAGACAACTTTTTTTTAATTTATTTATCAGTATTATCTGAAGACACAATGTTTAACAGACCTGTTATAGCCTAAATTAAGTTAATTCAGAAACAAACACACAACTTATCTGTAAACGGAATCATTGTGGACAATAAAACCGTAATTTTTAGTTGTTTAACAGGTCATCATTTTCAGAGAGGGACATCTCGGAATCTCGATTTACTGCGTGACTGAACGTTGCATGCAAGTGAAACAACATTGCACACAACGTCTCTTAAACATGTGCTTAGCATATCTTTTTCTTAACCATAAAGTTGTAAACTATTTACAAATACATAATGTCAATGAAAATAAACTGCATTTAATATGTGTCTATTTTTAGCTAGTGTATTCTTTGTTGTTTTTCATCATTTTTCTTTTTATTAAAACGTTTGTTTTTTCGGACCAATTTTCATTTATTATTAAATAAACATCGTAAAAAATGACTAAAATTTGAAATATAAATGCACAAAATAGTCAGGAACTCACTAAAGGTTTTAATAAAAAATAACTTCAAATCACATAGTTTGAATAAAATTAAGCAAATCAGCCTTATTTACCTGTTTGTCGACTTCTTTGTGACACTTCCAACGTATACACGATATGTTATCCATTTGTAATAAATTAAACGTAAATACTCAAGCTAAGTTCTACATAACAATGAAGGATTGAAGAAACGTATATTAGACAAGACTTTGCATAACATTGATCAATATTTTTACGATAATCCTTTCATTAGTTTAGGCCCTATGCCCATACGAGATGCGATTTTCAATTGAGATGCAGCCGCGTCCCTCAAGGAAAATAAATGTACCATTTCCATTTCGGATCTGCCCAACGCAATTGCTTTATTAAATAGGTCGATGGCTATTACTAAATTGCCCCTAAAAAATAGGCGTTCGTTAAAAAACATGAAAAGAATAGTCTAAAATGACTCAATTAGGAAACAGGGGGTAGGTGTTTAGCTTTTATTAAATAAATGAGGTTTGCTTAAATGTAAACAAGAATGTCATTGCAAAAATAAAAGAAAAACTGAACGAGACAGGTCAGGTCTATAGAGTATGGCTCGGAATCCCCAAGAGCATGTTCGCAGTTATAGTTTCTATGTGTGTCATAATATTGTCATGCAAAACTTCTTTATTTTGCTTTTTGATGCGAAAACTGCAGTGACACATAGTTTAATAAATCCCGGAACTAACCCATAGAGTGGTGTCAGATATAAAAATCCACAATACTTAGAATTTTGCGTAAATTTAAAAATTTAAATAAAAATATATTTCCATTTGAAAAAATGAAGTTTGTGGTCGTAACTTGGTTTTTGATTACTCTGTATACATTGATTAACCATCAAAAAAACCGCAACTAAAAATAAAAATCAACGTGTCGGAGGATTTTGGCCGTAAATGTTCGCAGTATTAGGCATGTGGATTATTCCACCCAAAACGTCCACACTGTATATGTATATTGTATACCCGTGGCAAAACAAGTTTGGTTAACCTACCTTCTTGTTTATTTACTATTTGTTCTGTATAGAGAATATCTGAATTAATCACACAACCGACAACACTGCTGATTTTCAATGTTATGACGTGAAACCAAAGTTGTTTTGCCATCAGGTATATATCAAATAGTCCCAATCTTTAAAAGAGACGTCTTAAAATTTCTATGATATTTTCAAAAAAATCCAAGAAATCATATTTTTCCGTAATTCCTATGTTAATTAAACACTGTTTTTTAATGGGAAAATACCGTTCAACAGTGGCTTGAATATAAGGAATCTGCTCAGTCGAAAACAACTACTTTTGTCAGTGATTTACTAAATTTAAACGGGTCCGTTTGGACACAGGTGATATTGAACGCTCGGGATGTCCCAAAGAGGTAGAAATCATATTTTTTTTTTATAATCGTAAACTGAAATTGCAAAGGATGGCTGACACCCTAAAGATCTTAGAAGACAATATATATAATATTTTGCACGAAAATTTGATTATGAAAAAATTATTTTCAAAATGGGTGTTGCATTTATTCACAGTGGAATAAAAATAACTTCTTGGTGATTTCGATCGCTGTTTGGAACTGTTAAAGAGAAATAAACAAGATTTTTTACGTTGAAATATAATAATAGATGAAAGATGGATCCGGCAATATATTCCAGAATCATATCGATAGTTGACCGAGTGGAAAACGGTGAAAGCGGCCCAAGACGGCCAAAGATTCAAGAGTCGGTCGGAAAAATAATATTGACCTATTAACTTGGCTTAAAAATTATTAAGAAAAGGTATTTTTTTAAACTACAAAGTAATTAACAAACGGACATTATCGTTTAATAGTAAATTTAGTGTTAGAACTTTTATTATCCTTAAAAATTTGTTGAAAAACTTATAATTTTTAAGAAAATCGGGGTTTTGTGGAATANGTAAGCTGTTAATGGGACACCCTGTATATCAGATTTTTATGACAGGCTAACTTTACCTTTGTACTTCTACAGTGCCCAAAGTTTCATATGCAAATTCACATTTTTCATCGATTTCAATGGCTTGCCTCATAAACTGGACTGCAGCTTCAATATCTCCTTTCCATTGCAACAGCAATAAACCTTTGTGTACATAAACCGAAGCATTGCCCGGATCTACTTTTAATGCTTTATGATAAAGTTCTTCCGCTTCCTGATATACTTGTCGTTCAGTTTGTACCTTTGAGAGTGAAATTTGTTCAACGTAAATTAAACGTAACTGTAAAATATTACTTGAGCAAACAGAATGAACGTTTCAGGGCAATTTGGAAATTTGGCAATGGCACTTCTAAAGTCTTCTATACTTTTCATTAATACGTCCACATCTTGGACTTGCATGGCGTATCTGTAGTCTGTATAGCATTTTTGGACTAAAGCGATAGGAAAATTTGGATTTAATTCAACGGCTTTATCAAAATCTTTCCTTGCCTCTTCTGTCTTCTCAAGAAGTAACATTACTTGTCCTCTATGATGGAAAACGTCTACAATTTTTTTTATGAAACATTGTGAGGAGAAAAACGTGAGTATTTATTACCGGAAATAGTAGGTCCCAAATTGGATGCCTTTTCAAAATCGGCCAAACATTCTTCCAATTTTTCAGTCTGCATATAAATAGAAGATCGCTTAATAAGAGCATTTACTTTAACACTTAATTCTGCCGTTTCAGAATCTATGACACTCGTTAAATCTTCAACAGCTTCTTTAAACTGACCAGTGAGAAAATAAAATGACGCTCTTAACGCGAGGGCTTCAATTTTGAAATTGGATTCGGATTCACTGAAGTTTAATTCTTCAGTGCACGCGGGAATGATTTCTTCGTATTTTTCTGTTGCAAATGCCAATTTGGCTTTTAGAAAACCTAAATTCTTGGTTTGTTAGTAATAACGGTTAATGTTCGCGATAAATTATACCTCTGAGCTCTCCTTGGCCTAACAATGGTGTGGTTTCTAACAATTTTTTATGTACAGTGTCTTCTGAAAACGAAGCAAAGTAGGTTTTGATAAAATTTTTGGATGGAATGATTGGTTTTCTTGTCTTAATAGCTTCGGATGCATTTTTCTTTCCTAATTCCTTTAAGACTCTATCGGCCATTAAAAGTGAACTTTGGTTGCTAAAATTTTGTAACAAACAAACTGATGTTACATCGTCCAAAGCATTTTCAAAATCCTTTATCATTTCGTAAGCTTTGGCTCTTCTGTAAAGCAATTTACAAAAATTAGATTAGTGTTCTTGCATCCATTTAGTTTTTGTGACCATCGCTTACATCGGAACTTGTTTAACACGCTTTGATCATATTAACCATATTGCTAATGTAGTGCGGTCACGTACTGCTTGCACAGATACGTTATGAATGTTCTGGTTTAAAAAAGGACTACTATGGAAGCAGCAACGTGTGAGCAGTTTATAAAATAGCTAATCACAAAAAGCTACATGTTATTGCAGAACAATTCTCATTTTACCAGGAGAAACAATGTTTGATAAAAATTATGCTAAGCAATTAAGAACAAACAATATCCCTGTAAATATTCAACAGCAACTTTAATCAATATTAACTTAGAAACTGCCTTGCAATCTAATGAAATACCAGACCGAAATTACAATTTTGCCAGGAAGCTGTAATAGCTAGATACTTGACTCTTGTGTAAGCTACATTTTCATTTGGACAAGCTGAATATTGTCTATTGGAGAGACTGGCAAACTTAAAAAAACTATTTCAAAGTCAAACAGTAATAGTATGGTTTTGAGAGTTGGAATTGTTATTTTTTTGAGGAAGATAATCTAACCAGTACTGCTAGTTGTCAGCAGAATGTGAACATGTCTCGAAGTAATTCCTCAATAAATGCATCTAGGAAAAGTGTGGTTACAATTCTTTGTATACAGGAGGAAACAAGGTGTAAATCATAATTTGAGAATTACTACTAATATATTAAATTAATGTTAGTCATATGAACAGCTTGAATTACATAATTTCTTAAAAAAGATTAAGCTATTGTTTATGTGACAGATTTTATCTTATCTAAGAAAACTGTTTTCTTGAAATAACTAATGTCAGACTTACCGATATAATGCCTTTTCATACTTGTTATTTAAATCGATTGCTTTTTCACAGTCTGCTATTACTGAACTCCATTTCTTTAATTGTTCGTAAGCGGCAGCCCTATTTTGATAATAAGTAGCCAAATCGGCTTTATACTCATCCGGAATGATTTCTATGGCTTTATTGTAGGCCAAAATGGCCTCATCATATTTACCACGCCTAAACAATTCGTTACCCTCACTTTTGTACCTTTGAGCACGTTGAAACGGCGACTCATCCACATCATTACTCTTTGTTTCTTCGATAGAATGTAATGATATTTTTTTCGAGGATTTCATGTACCAGTAGGTTAATCCTATGGCCCCAATTGCTCCCAACCCCAGGGCCAACTGCCACTTTAATGACGATAAACCGCTTCCACTTGAAGACATTATTTAAAAAATTTGGTCACAAAATTAAGGCCGATGTTATCTCTAATTTATTAAATTTTTTGAACAAAATAACCACTTGACAGTCAATAAATAGGCTAAATAAAAGGTGTAATTCTAGGTTAGTTTTATGTTCTTCCTGTCAATAGATTTTAATCTTCATTTTAAATTTGATTTTAAATCTTAGAAAACAAAATGAGAAAATTATGTTTTTTATGTTCAATTTAATACAATTACATCTATGTAATTGTTAATTCATTTTTAACTATTATTTTATATTTAATGTGACCTTTTCTTCATAGTGGCAATGCCGGCTTTGGTAACTATTTCCAAAAATAGAAAAGAAGAAGTTGCCTTTCCTTTAACCAAAGTTGCCAATTTTCTTAAATAAGTTATTTCTGATTTTATAAACTATAAATAATTGTACATTAACATTGATGTATTCTAAAGAAAGTGCATAAATTGTAAATATAAATTTGTAGCAAAGTATTAAGTTTTATTCTGCCATTCTTGTAAGTTAGCATTATATCTGGCAACAATGCAGCCAAATTAAGTCATAATTGATTATGAAAATATAGAGGGCGACACAAATAAAAACTACTTTCATTTGATTGACTGGTTGAAATTTTGACATATGAAATAATTCTAACCAATTCTAACCCCTTTTATCTTTTTATACAATTCTCTTATTCTAAAGTAAAAGAGGTTCAGGTCTAAAAAAGTACAAAATTAGTGACACTGCTGGTGTAGAAATGTTGGTTTCATTACCACTTCATATAGTGATATTTTAATGCTAATTACCAGGAAATTTCTCTTATAGATATCCTTTTATTAAAATGACGAATGAGGAAAAAGTTGGCCCTAATTCAACAGATAGTAGCTGTGCTCTAATTCCAAATAGCGGCGGTTTATCCGTAGAAGATATAAAGTCGCAAATACTAGACTTTAGTAATTCATTAAACAGCACTTATAGACTTAGTTTATCAAAATGCCACCAGCCTGACAAAGATGATTTTATTTATCTTCTACTTCATTTAAAAAAAATATTAATGCCATATTAAAGGAACTCGACGAACCTAAATGCCGTGATCCATATGAATTTTGGTATTGTCGATAAATCAGTTTTAAAGTCTTAAGTTTTTACTTGAAATTTTAGTTGTGGCCTATGTGATGAAACCATTTTTGTGTCACCTGACAAAGATATTTGGAGTACTTTACAAGAACATGAACATTTCGAAATGATGTATTACCAATTTCTTAATAGTAGCTTAGAAATTCTAGCGCTCAATACAATTCCGAGTTCAAGAAATAGCCTTGTTCATGAGAACAGTCAGGCAGAGGACACAGTT
Source organism: Hypothenemus hampei (assembly GCA_013372445.1). Taxonomy (NCBI): domain Eukaryota; kingdom Metazoa; phylum Arthropoda; class Insecta; order Coleoptera; family Curculionidae; genus Hypothenemus; species Hypothenemus hampei. The sequence goes on along the minus strand of JABRWK010000020.1, from coordinate 956,588 downwards.
GAAGAATTTGTCTGTACAGGGGAATCCAATACAGACAGTGGTATTGACCAACAAGAACCAGAACCCTCAACAAGTCATTCGCAGGTAAAATTATTGTTGGTCTAATGTTTAGAAGGCTTTTCATTACTATTGAAAATTGCTTCTTGCTCCATACAAGTACTACGTAAAGTAAGCAAAACTGTCTTACCCAACTGTAATCTTTGTTTACGATAACTATCAACCATATGTATCTAGTGAGTTTTTGATACAAGACAAAATTGAAAAAATCACTAGGCGACTTTTGAAATCCGTTCTATGACTCAAAATAATGATAATTAGTAGCTTAGACCATATAAAAAAAGATTTGTGAGAGCACAATTTTGAGTATGATCAAGATGTGGACATATTTGAGTGTAAATCTTGGTTTATATTCAATACACCCTGTCTTAATAAAATGGTCATTCATAATTCAAATAATTTGTTTTTATTATAGGAAAATGGCAATTCTAATAGTAAAGCAGAATCAAAGGATAATGCTGTAAACAATTTTCGGTTCAATTTTAATGGATTTTACAGCGAATTGGTCCAAAGTAAAATATATCCACTGTCAATGATGAATGCAGTGCAGAAACTTGATAAAGCTAAATATTATACAATTATGAGAATTGGACCAAAAAAAGCCGTTTGTTTAATTTGCCACTGCAATTTGGTAACGACGAAAGTAAATAAACACTCTTTAACCAGTCATACTGCAGGCCAAAAACATTTAAGAGCTGCCCGACAAGATATTACCGTTGAATTTCTGCGTACATTCCACGAATTTTGGCTGAAACAAGAACCTCCGGTACAGGCTCACCAAATATATTTTAAGTTTAAGAAATCTTTAACAGAAGTGAAATGTGAACTTTGCAATGAGCATTGTCTTATATCAGAAATTATTGACCATATCAAATCTGATGTACACAAAATTAATGTTCTGGAACCGCACGTAAATACTGCATATTACTTGGTATCGTTACAAACACAAGTGTATGGACTTAATGAAGGCGAAGTAGAAGCAATTACGTCTGAACAAAGTACCCCTAAAAAGTCTATTGCCAAAACCAGAAATTCTAAAACGCCTAACTTTAAAAAAAATGGTACGTGCATATACGGAGACAATTATTTTCATTTTTAATACTATATTCGTTATACACTTTTATTAATTTATATTTTTTTAGACTCTCTTTTAGTCCACAATATAATAAAATCAGTGGAAAATTCTGAAAGCGATAACGATGATCTCATTAAACAATTGCCACATCGAATGAAAAAACATGCTAGTTTATTGGAGATATCTAATATTGTCAAATGCGGCCAATGTTCTATTCAAATTAAATATAAAGTAGAAGATTTGAGACACCACCTTGGATTTTTCCACGATAACATGGGCTACAAATATTATTGCGATTTATGCGAATGCTACGAAAACAATGAACGTCGATGGATAAAGCACAATTTGAAACATTCAAAGTATGTAGAAATTATACTTTTAATATGTAATTTTTATTCATTGTTATTGGATATTTTATTTATATACTTTTACTTGTTTTTAACAAATCAAAGAATCATAGAGAAGGTAATTTTATTGAGAAAACATTACTGACTTTTAATTATTATTTTCACCGTAGATATAAGTTCAAACAAAGATATCGATGTGATTATGCATTTCCGGCATAGTAATATTTAATAACTGTCAATTCATTTGCTATTTAATTGCCCTCAATTCCTTGATATCCAGGTCGCTCGCACAGTGACCCAATTTGTTTTACGAGCATTTTTTAGAGTTTTCTTGCAATTTATCCTAAACATTGATCTGACCCTATACGAATTTAGAGCCTTTAGTTGCTTGATTCATCACAATTACATATGTTAAATTACAGGACATTACACTCTGCCAAAAGTTATCTCATTACTTGAAAATTCATTAAACTTTGACAATGAATATTTTCCTAACCATTGGTCGGATTAGACTGATTTTTTTGCCAATCGTAGTTCTGGCATGGATAATTTTCCTGTAGCGAGAAATATAAAAAATAAAATCATTATATTGCATCGGACTTATAAATATCACAGGCCTTCAAAATTAAACTTTGTAAAAGTTATTTGCACCATTGCGCCTGTACTTTATAATTTTAAATGAGCTGAATTCGAAAATTTCATTCATATTAGATAGATTTAACAAAAATAATAATTTGAAAAATAGTATGTATTTATTGAAAAATATCTCCATTTATTAAAAAAATCATCTCAAAAACTATTCTTCCTACTCTTTTTTTTTTCTTATAATGGTTTTTCTTGTCACGACTGTCCTATTCGCAAAGAAAACAGCAGTATTTTGTATATGAGTACGCTAGATGGAAAAGTCAATATTTGTAAAAAGGACAAAAATTGAGCTCTGCATGTAAATAGAAGAATATTTAGGTCTGGTATATGCCTATTTGTACAGTCAAACACAAAACCTGCCATATTCCGAGTTATTGCAGTTGAAAATATCAGCTCAGAAACAAAACTATGTGTTTAATTCGATATTTCAGTTGCAAAACTGGGTATTTATGTAGCAACTACTTATGCATCTATGTAATATACATAATATGTATATTTTATTACTATTTTTGCCTGAATTAGCGATTATTTTAATGAACAATATTTAATAAAAAACGGTTTTTGACTTATAACTCAAAATTAACTTATACTACAAATACAGACTTTTGCATCTAGCGTACTCATATATCTAAGATAAGTATTAATTAGACAAGTATAGAGTAGTTAGGTAGCTTATGAAAGCCAGCTCGGCACTTGTAGACGACTATACTTATACTGAACTGATACAGCAACTTCGGTGTCACTTTTGAATTCAGCGCACTCAAAAACATAATTTATAGGTGGAATTGTACAAACAACTTTTTGGCTGTTGGACTCTGTATTGTAATGTTTTTTTTTATCAAAGTTTAAAGTTTTTTTTTTATGAAGGCAATGGGTCGTATGAAGAAAATGAAGTAAATGCTTCTACTTGAAAATTTCGAGAGAAATATTTCATGTGTCAATTCAATATATTGATACATAAAGATTCAAATATTTCTCTCGACATTTTGAAGTCGAAGCATTTGCTTCATTTTATTCATACAACCCAATATCAGATAGCTGAGACATATAAAAACTATACAGTAATAAAGCCTCATGTCTTCTAAGAATTTTATTTTTTTAATGGCCCATTTATCTTGTACCTTTCCAGAGATATTCAATTTTTTAAAACATCTTGCATTTTGATTGCCTGTCCTATATGGTCCTACACATGTAATTAAAATTTGGACTATGTTTTAATCAATTCATTCTAACAATATCCCTAATGGAAAATTACCTGAAGAAGGTAGAAATAATTTGAAATTGTAAATCCTGTAGCGTTGCATATATGTCGTGTATCTTATACAGACTATGTCATTTTAGATGAAATACACTGTATTGTCTTGAAAAAATTTACATCTGTAGCCTCTCAGATATCCAAATTACAATTATTGAACAAAGAAACAACAAATTTGTAAAAATTGTAATTCTTTCTCCTGTAAAATAATGGTTTTTTTAATTTCAGTCATACTAATTTGCCAGTACATAGAAAACGGACTCTCGGAGAATATGAATGTATTACCTGTAAATTAGTGATCTATGGCGATGAAATTTCATTAATGCGTCATAGAACAATGAAGTCGAAGCCATTTATGAAAGCAAAGCGACGTAATATTATATTTTGTTAAACATTGCTTCAAATTGATAAAAAACTGAAATCTCTAGGGATTAAATTGCCAGATGACATTAAAAACCTACTCAAATCGAAAGAGTCAGTTGAAGAAATTGCTGAAATTTTAAATATTCAAGCAGAGTTTGTTGTGAAGGATTCCCAAACAGAACAGTGCTGTGCCGAACTTGAATCCGTTCTAGATGAATACTTTAAGGATTGTGAAGTGTATCCATTCGGATCTAGGATTAGTGGATTGGGAAATATAGTGAGATATTAATTTTATATGTATACAGGGTGTCCCAGAATATGTGGGACACCGCTTAGGTGTGAATAGGACATGATGAAATAAGGGGATAAGTTCATATAAACATGTGTCCTAAGTCCTTTAGTTTTCAAGATACAGGGCATCAAAGTTGAAAAAATAAATCACATTTTCTTTAATATCTTTATATCGTCTCAACCGAATTTCATGAAATTTCAAATCTGGGGGTTTTTTGAGATGACAAATTCATATTTATCAACGATTTAGCTGTATCTCCTAGAGGGAGCCACACGCGGGCTTTAAAACACTTAAACCATTACGTTTTTTTGTGCTACGCTGTATGACAATTTGGACCCGAAAAATCTATTGCCCTACATTTTCTACATAATAAAGATACACTTCATTAATGTCACTTGAAGCAACGGTTTACTAGAAAAACGCATTTAAAGCTGATGATGCATGTATATTATCACAGTGAAACCAGAGCTATTAGATCTAAAAAAAATTATTTTTTAATATAAACTATTTTGACTTAAAACGAATAGTTTTTAATCTAATTACTATTTCATTGTTTTTGCGCATAAAATGTAAATAAGTCAAGTAAAAAGTTATT
>JABRWK010000020.1:938614-951606 GCA_013372445.1 Hypothenemus hampei | reverse complement strand
GAGATGGAAAACGGAAAGAGTCATTTTAGACGAAATGGTGAATTAGATTTAAAACAATTTGCACTGCTTAAAATGACCTTAAACTTGTTATTTTGAATTTGTTTAACATGTGAACATCTATCTATTTAGTAAAAATCTTGTAAAAATTTTAGGTCATTTCTCCCTTATTGGGTAACACCATAATGCGAATATGGTTCTCTGAAGGTGAAACCTACAATTTGCCGCCAGAAATGAGTCCTTACTTAGATCAACTGAATAATGATGATAAAGAAGTATTTCGAATAGATTCCCATATGTGCATTCAAGATCCCTTCGATCTAAGTCATAATTTAACAAAAGCAGTCAAACAAGATACTGTATCCAGATTTCAAAGTTTTTGTAAATTGAGCTATACCTATTTCGAGGAATTGAAGTGAGTGTGTTGTGACGTTATTTTTTTTTTGTATATGTAACCAGTTAGTTTATGGGTTTTTATTTTTTTTTATGGTTTTAACTGTTATAGATGCTTTCAACTTGTTTGTATAGCAATATAAAGCTGGTTAATTTTAATCGTCAATCATATTTATCAATGTCGCATAAATTTTACACACATAGATAATAAATATTTTTCTTACAAATTGTACATTTTTATATAAAGAAACTATCTTTTTTACGTAAACAATTGTCGGTATAATTTATTATAATTCGTAACATGAAATGCCAATAACAAAAATGTCATTAACAATTAATTGAAATGCATTAAGCTAACTTTACATTATTGGCCCCACTGGTTAAAAGCTTACAACTATTGTCGATTAATAAAAAAAAGGAAAAGCAATGATTATCTACAAGGTAAACAAGTGGCGCAAAAGTTTTGCAAACGTTCACAAATACAGCTTTGAGTAAAAGAATTGAACACCATTCATCATTGCTTATTTGCCTAATATATCTCCTAAACATCTTTGTATGTTTTATTATCATTTCCATTGAAATTAAAAGAACCTATCACATTATATAAATTTTAATATTTTTGAGTTTTTAGTTTAAAAATTGATGATTTGCGTCCAATGGAAACGTGCATGTGAGTATTATTACGAGTATCGGAGTTTTGCTACTGACTTATCTATGGAAATAGGAAGACTAGCTTCTACTAAACAAAGTGAGAGACTAAGACGTAGATTTGAAAAGCTATAAAATAAATAAAAAAAACGTGGCTCTCATAAAAAAACAACAAAAAGCCAACTATGAATAATGATCTCATAGATTCAGTTAGATCTTGTGTTTTGTACGAAGTTTCAAATTTCAGTAAATTAACGTTCACTGGCACAAAGCTCCTTTGAGAATTGAAAATTCCTTTGATCTCATTGAATAGCACGCCCAATGCTCAGATTTACATTAAAAGGCTTATGTAATTAAAAATACTTAAATCTATGAGGTATTCAATATTTTTAGTCAACGTTAAACGTAAAGAATGTCTAACAAATACGTAACGTTTCTGGGAATGCATCAAGAAGACTTTTGCTGGACTATCGGTCAAATTGTGACTGAAACCTTTGGCGTAAAAATATATTACATATTAAATTATAAGCTGCGAAGCTTTCATTCCATAGATATTTCTTAAGCTAAAAGTGTAGGAGGACTTCAAATAAATGATCTTAATTCAGGTACTGAAAAACCACAACATTTTCTCTCCTAGAACTTTTCCTCGCCACCGTGTATATTAACAAAATAATCTCAATATTTGCTTATGGAAAAAATAGGTAAAAAGTGCTTTTAAAAATTGAAACATTCGGTCAATTAAAGCTTAAACTTCCACGAGACGATGACTAGCTCCAATTAGTGATATTCGGTTAGTTACAATAAACAATGAAATATTCAATTAAATGATTATAAAAATAATAAATCCTAAGTACGAATGGCAAGTGTTGGAATCTCTAAAATGCTATCTACTATCTCCAATATCATAATATAATGTCGATCTATTGCTTCTTGCATCACCTGCTTCGCTAATTGCATCGTGATAGACACTGGCTTCTGACAATACAGAGTCTCGTTTTCGAACTAAATTTGAATAAAAACAATAGAACAATTGAAGAAAATTACTAATATTACAACCACTTACAACTGTGTCTCTTTCTCACTCTCTCCGTTTCATTTTTAATTATTATTTCGTTTACTTTATACGCTTCTCTTTTTATTCGGTCGTTCAATTTTCTGCTTACATCCGGAATAATCCATTCGACAACTGTTACTATAAAACCAACCAAATTTTGATAAACAACTACAAAAGCCAACCGGGCAGCCAAGATATGCCAATAGATCAATGGTCGTTTGTATTTGTGCAAGTCTTCAGGAGGATTTCGAAATTCCGCGTAACGGCATATTGAAACATTAAACGATGGCGATTCTGGTGCTGTTCCTGAAAAAAAAAACTATTTTTACGAAAGCTGCATTATAAGTATCTGTGTTAGGAGAAGAAATACATTTTTTCCATTTATATTTCACATAATCTTCAGTTCTGCTGTGGGAATTCCAGCGGAATGAGTCTTTATTGTTCTTCATATAGTAAAAAGAGAATTAATTTTTTTGGTCGACGTTAGGTAAGTTGCTCTAAAAGTTTTCAAAGTCCAACAGACATATTATGTTTGTTCTTTAATGTCATGTACATTTTGAAAAAGAATTTATTTTTCTATTACGCTATTCTTTAATTAGTACATGACATAAATAATTAATATCTTGAATATTACAAGCAATAACAAACTTGTTCACTTTTAATAGAACTAAAGGATATTCTCGAATAAACTACTTCCTACATTGCAATTCATTAAAATCTCTTACCTGGTTTGAAATCGGAAGTATTAAAATAGGCCAGGCTGAAATTTAAAAATCCCTGATCAGAATGATTCGGATTTACTTTCATCATATAGACAAGTTGAGGAATAAAATTCGAAGAAAATGCAATTATCATTGCATTGGATACTATAGCGATTCTTCCAAGTACAGTCAATACTCGATACCTTAAAAATGACAAATTACGTTGCAAGATAAGTTTTCTTTAACACATTCAATTAAAACTAACCATACTCCAATGTTTTTAACTCGTTGCGGTACCGGTCGACGGAAATACTTGATAAATTTTTTCGCATCCAAACGCATTTCCAGGACGTTATTAATAAGGGCGAATAGAGGTGCTAATGGAAATGCAGTTACGAATAACGTGACGAAACCGTATTGTAACACTAGAATATAGTATATATATATATATTCCAAATATATATTCCAAAATAATCATTTTGAAATTAGTCTATTCCAACTTAGGGTTTTGATCAGAATTTTTTAAAGCAGAAAAACTTGAAATCGAAATTTTGTGATTGTTAGGGAATTTTAATAAAGTTCTAATTGTTAATGAAGAATTAAATGTCGTTAAAAAGCAAATTTTATTGCTAATATTACAGTAGTGAAATAAAGAAAAAGTATCTCTTTATAATTTTACTCTTTCAAGTCCATTGAAATGTGATTTTATTTATATCAGTTCAAATCCTAAAAATAAATAGTACGTACCCATTTCTAGGTATTCAGCAAACATGCTGCTAGACTCTAAATCGGATAAATTATAATCCGCAGTCCACTGATTACATCCAATCAATTCCTTTTCTGTATCCGCCTTTTCAATACGTTTGGATACTCTGAACGTTTTGTACAATTTGAAGCAAAGAGGTATTAGCATTTCCAAAACACTGTTGATCGCTTGTTTTCCAATCATGATTACGGCAAGTTGAATTGTCAGTTCCATTAAACATCCACCAGGATTACACTAAAAATCATGTTGGAGCGTTAAAATTTCTTAAATACTACAGTGTTAAAATGGATTGAATTTTAGTTTCAAAGAACGCACATAAAGTGTTTTCTTTCATTTGCTCCTTTTTAGAAGTAAAATAACAAAAAAAGTTACAAATTTTCAAATAAGAAACTGTCTCATGTAACTATAAAATATCATAATTCTTACCTCTTCTTGTCGATATCCAAATACTTTATTATATTTTGCAGGATAGCCGACAAACTTTCCCTTGAAGAAGGCTATATAGAAAATTGAAGAGTAGTAGTTGACAAATTGAAAAATATAAATTTTCAATGCTAAACTATCGTCGAACTCCGTTTGTGTTCGTTGCAACTCCATTTCGGTCAACCAAATAGCCAATTTGTCATAAATCACATTCAGTATAATGATACACACTAAATTAAGTAATCCAGCCGTCACCGGTACCACGTAAATTCTTATACTGGCCCTGTCTTTGTATAAGGCATCGGACGTCAATAACGACATGCGATAGATTACTATTCCAATTACAACGCTTAAAGCTATTAAGGCCCAAAAAACAGCCACAGTGAAACTGAGAATAATCGACGGCAACTTTACCCTCCAAAAAGGCACAACCGGTTCTTGAAGTTGCGTGATAACATTCAGTTTTTTCTTTTTTGCATTTGATAAACGTAATAGGTATTCGGGTCTAGGTGGTTCTGCTTGTAAATCGAATCCTGTTAAGCCCCAACGATGAGCGATTCCCGCACTGTACCTANTTTTGATCAGAATTTTTTAAAGCAGAAAAACTTGAAATCGAAATTTTGTGATTGTTAGGGAATTTTAATAAAGTTCTAATTGTTAATGAAGAATTAAATGTCGTTAAAAAGCAAATTTTATTGCTAATATTACAGTAGTGAAATAAAGAAAAAGTATCTCTTTATAATTTTACTCTTTCAAGTCCATTGAAATGTGATTTTATTTATATCAGTTCAAATCCTAAAAATAAATAGTACGTACCCATTTCTAGGTATTCAGCAAACATGCTGCTAGACTCTAAATCGGATAAATTATAATCCGCAGTCCACTGATTACATCCAATCAATTCCTTTTCTGTATCCGCCTTTTCAATACGTTTGGATACTCTGAACGTTTTGTACAATTTGAAGCAAAGAGGTATTAGCATTTCCAAAACACTGTTGATCGCTTGTTTTCCAATCATGATTACGGCAAGTTGAATTGTCAGTTCCATTAAACATCCACCAGGATTACACTAAAAATCATGTTGGAGCGTTAAAATTTCTTAAATACTACAGTGTTAAAATGGATTGAATTTTAGTTTCAAAGAACGCACATAAAGTGTTTTCTTTCATTTGCTCCTTTTTAGAAGTAAAATAACAAAAAAAGTTACAAATTTTCAAATAAGAAACTGTCTCATGTAACTATAAAATATCATAATTCTTACCTCTTCTTGTCGATATCCAAATACTTTATTATATTTTGCAGGATAGCCGACAAACTTTCCCTTGAAGAAGGCTATATAGAAAATTGAAGAGTAGTAGTTGACAAATTGAAAAATATAAATTTTCAATGCTAAACTATCGTCGAACTCCGTTTGTGTTCGTTGCAACTCCATTTCGGTCAACCAAATAGCCAATTTGTCATAAATCACATTCAGTATAATGATACACACTAAATTAAGTAATCCAGCCGTCACCGGTACCACGTAAATTCTTATACTGGCCCTGTCTTTGTATAAGGCATCGGACGTCAATAACGACATGCGATAGATTACTATTCCAATTACAACGCTTAAAGCTATTAAGGCCCAAAAAACAGCCACAGTGAAACTGAGAATAATCGACGGCAACTTTACCCTCCAAAAAGGCACAACCGGTTCTTGAAGTTGCGTGATAACATTCAGTTTTTTCTTTTTTGCATTTGATAAACGTAATAGGTATTCGGGTCTAGGTGGTTCTGCTTGTAAATCGAATCCTGTTAAGCCCCAACGATGAGCGATTCCCGCACTGTACCTATAATAAAAAAAAACATTTTTTAACAGATTTCTTATGATTTTCAGGGCAATCTTACCTCTTCCACAATTCCAAATAGATTGCGGCCCAAATGGACATGAAAACGGCAAAAAAAAATCATAGCCGGATTATCGATTACGTGTTGTATTTTCGAATATGCACAGCTCGTGTTCAATTTCCAATAATCACAAAATTTATCACACTGTGGGCACATTGTGATGTCTAAGTTGCATATGTCTTTACTTAGATGGTCTTCTGGCAGCGTGATGATACCATAGAACAGGCACAATATTCCGACAATCGCTGCAGGTATAAGCATGTGCGTATAGAATCCGAGCCAAGCGAAATAGAGAGCGATTTTCACTCCAAAATAATCTTTTATGTCGTCGATCGGTTGAAATTTGATCCATTTCGACACTGAAGCCCATTCATGGAATAGCAAATGACGCTTTGAACCTGTATCGTCGATTTCACCCTAAAAATAAATAACGATGAAGAATGATAATGAATAAAACAATATGTATTTTTGTCAATCAACAATTATTTTTTTCATGGTTTCTTTGATTTGGGAAAAGAAAAAATCGTCACACTAACAAGGGGAGGACTGGGAGTCACAAATGTTAATGAAACTTTAGAAGCACAGAGTACCTTACCAATAAATTACCATTACAAGATTTTCCACGGTGTTAAGCAGCAACCGGCGTACCACAATTGGTAGGGTAATTGTTTACTACATCGCCGTTCTAGATTACACTAAAAAAACTCTGTATTGAGAGAGGCGCATAGAATATCTATAATGCCTTTTTTTTCTTGAATGGCTGAATATTTCGTCCTATCCTCTTACTCATTTCATTTATTAGTACTTTCTATCTTCAAAGTTGCATTAAAATATGTGACCCCAAGTTCGTGTCTTCCCTTTATAAATTTAATCTGGAGAATATGTAGACTCGGACACCATAACGATCCTACTATTTAATCAATTTTCATGTTATTAAAATATCAACTTCACCATTAAATGGGTCACTTGTATATGCAGCGTCCACACGCAAGCCCAATGGGGTTGACTTTTGGAGATTACTTACATCATGTAGTGGATAAGCAGCTTTATAAATGCCCTCGACAATTAGCTGTTTAATTCCTTTATGTTGATCTTCAGGTCCAAATTTTTTCGCGTTCCAAAATGTACGAGGCAATTGTAATTTTAACGGAATCACTGAAAAAATCTGGAGCGTCCATATCAAATCTGAAATAGAAAAAATTGTAAATAAACGAAAGCTTAATTAACTGTGAAAACTTACAAATAATTTTTATCCTTACTAAATTCGGCTGTTAATTGATACTTTTTTGGAGGAAACTTTTTTCGATCTAAAGCTATATTACACTTTTCCATCATTTTTTCTACCGCTTCTGTTACAATATTTTCTTTCGGAAGTTGCTCGTCATTCTATAATTAAGCTTCGTAATAAGATTTTCAAAAATTATTGAAAATAAAATCCATACATCTATTATAGGTAATCGAAGTTTCAAAATTTCTGCATATTGACATATGACTTCTTTAGGAACATGAATTTTCACGAAGTGTATTCTCTGATTAATCTCTCTTTCTAATATTAGTCCGGTGGTTTGCAAATTTGTTTCGAACACTCTCCTTTTTTGCACATGTTGCTCTTTACCCTGTTCGTCATAGGCCAACACGAAATCGACTTGTAAATCAGAATTTGTAAAATATCTCCAGCTCTAGAAGGAAATTACCTTTAAAAATGTGACACCGTATCACTTAAAATTAGAAACATAGAAAATCAACTAAGGGGAACCAAACATTTCTAAAGTCATAGAGTACGTGGAAAAGAATTCCATTTAAGTTCAATTTTGATTTGATACTAAAGGCACTTTTCGTCCAGACACAGGACTTGGGTTTTAGGTTTATTTTTTGTCCAAACATGTTTTGTTATTTCGAAAATTATCAAATATATTAATCGATAATTTAATATAAAAGACACGTGATAAGAACTGATGAAAAATTCGGGAAAAAGTCGAATTATGTAATGCAGGTATCTAAAATGTTGTTTCAATCTAGGGCGAGACGATATAGAATTTCTGTGAATTCTGCAAAATTTAGATGTGTGCTATACCAATAAATAAATTAAATGAATTTCTTTTTGGAAATATGATTTTTTTGTCCTTCTGGAAGTGCGTCTAAACAAATTAAACAAAAAAAGAAAAATACTCGACCAAAAGTACTTTAGTTCGCTACCGCGATAACTTGTCTCCTTTTTTGAAAATGATTATTTTCAATGTTTAAGTAAAAATAGAAACTTTTGGTTTTCTAAATAGTTGATTTCAGTACTTACAGGCATGGTTTTGTAACACTAACTATTTATTTTGTTGTGGATCGGGTGTACAGTCAGTTCTCTACCAAACTTTTACACGATAATATTGAGAATTAGCAATCGCTTTTTGTGAACTTAAACGAACTAGTTATTTGTATATTTACGAGGCCTATATCAAAAGTGTCCATATCTAAGATAAATTGAAAAAGACAAGGAGTAAAAGACCACCACTGAAAAAGATGAGCTTTAACTAAAATTTACAATATTTATACATAAAGAAAGTAATTTAGCCCCTCCTGGACATATTAAAAGTTTCTGAGAAGGAATTACAACGTTTGAAATGTAACAAAAGAAAAATGCTTGACCGACAATAAAACTTAAAATGTTTTAAATCTAAAATGTCAACGTTTCAATAATCTTTAATAGGCCTTAAAAGACGAAGACAACGGGGCGCCACTAGCATTACTTCATTTATGGTATACACCCTTATAGAAGCGCCAGTAATTTACAACAATATGTTATTCATAGATTGAGGTGATTACTGAGAATATTATTTGCAAAATTCATGATATCGTGTTAGTTGAGTCTCGAACGAAGCGCATAGAAACTGCTGACATTGTAAAGATCTTAATTGAATACAGAAAATTATAGTGAAACAGGTATCTTGTTTGCTGAGATACATAGATGTAAACTCTTATATGCCATAATTGTGGACTTAATCAGGACAATTAATTTCAATGAAAATCCAAACGATATCATCGATGAGAAAAATTATGACTACTATTTCTTAGTATTGGTCAAGCATTATTTTCATTTGTTATTAATGACGGAGTAGGCAATTCCAGAGCCTTGTTCTAATTTATTGGGTTGACAAAGCACACATTTTTATTTCTCAAAAAAAAAATGTTCATTCATCATGATAATAGAAGTTGTGTCTTCTGCAATCGTTAGAGCAGAACGGATAGAATACATGAACGGTCGAACAATCGACCTCTAGAAGCACCTTCATGGAAACGGGTAGACTCGTATAATTTAAAACCAAAAAATGATTAAAAAAGAAAATGAGAAAATTATCGCTAAAATAGCAACTAATTTTAAAGAGGTATTGTATAGTGTTTCTTTTTTAAGTTTGTTGTAGTTATGGATACTTATCATACAGCCCTTGTAAAGTCGTTAAATTGAAAATCTTTCAAAAATAAAGTTAATTTACGAATCATTAGTGAAATACTGAGCTTATCATTAGTTTTACATTAAAAAGGAATAAAGCTTAAGGAGAAGAGACAGATATTAAATAGCGTCATGCATAAAATAACTTATTTTTAATACCCTATCTCTCCACTGTGTGTATGTTCTAATGTGTGGATTATCTGAGACCTGATGGTTGCTGTTTCCAGGAAATTCCCTCATTTCCATGATGCTGTCGTCTAAATCCACCAAGGAATGGTATAGGGTGTTTCGGGACAATGCCAAGTAATCGTTGTTGTTCAATTTTCGTTTCAAACGAGGTGTATTTATTGATTCGATATCGAAAAAGTCATCTTCATCTGTTGCGTCTCCCATAGCGAGGCGAAAACTACAAATTTCATTTATCAGAACCCTGAGTGACCGTGTTGCGTCAGGTGAAATTTATATCCAATTAGAGAAAACACATCTCATGTTGACTAAATTTACACCGATTTATTGTTGCCATATTTTTATGTTTAAAACAAGCTAAATTTCAATGAAGGCGACCGTGTATGTTTAATGGAAAAATAATGAATGTGATAATGATTCACTGTTTTCAACTGTATCTAATTCTATTTTTAACAGTAGTGTAATACTCCCAAGTGATTTTTATTAGCGGAACAACCGGTTTTTGATTTATTTTACATATATATGTAGTAATATCAAGTATGTAATTCGTTTCGTATATATCAAAAATTAAATATTCAATTTATTTCAAATGTATACTATAGCATATGTGATAGTAGAAGGCTGAAACGATTTTCATATTTGTCTACTAAAGTAGTAGGATTTTCTATGGTTAATGCATAGGGAATTAAAGTTTAAAGGTTGAGCCTAACATGCAAAATATTTAGATTAAACTAAGCGATAAAAATGATGTATTACATTCAGTACAAAAAAATATAAATTATTTCAAACAATAAGCTACATAGAATACTGGCAAACGAATAAAATTTACAAAATGCATTGTTTTTTTGTATTTGATGTTCTTTAGGTAAGAGTTCAATGAACAATATATTGCACCCACAGCTGACATGGTGTAGAGATATTTCCTACTAATGTAGAATACGTTATACAGGGTGTTAATTAAGTATATGCACGTACTTCAAGGGAAAGATCTTTAAACAATTCCAAAACAAAAGGTTCCTTTTAATCCTTTCACGCTTACGACTTTTTTTCTTTATTAGAAAAATCTGAAAAGTTGCACAGTGTTTAACAGATTTTTTTTTAATTTTTGATGTTTTACTTTTGTAATTTTTGTTTCATTGTGTTAGCAATAGATTTGTAACTTCAGCGATAGACGGCGGTATCATAAGTGCCATATTAGCGTATAATTAGTCCATAAACGTAAATATATTGTACAAATGGGTAAAAGCCAGCTCATTTTACATTACATTTATACAAAAAATTAGAATATGATATATTCAATTGCATACAGTATGAGCGAAAGGGTTAACATAGAACTGCAACGACTTGGTTTCGGAGATAGAAAGTGACTAAATTTTAATTTTAATTTGGTTTTTTGTGAATGCTTTTGGACAGAAATATAATAATTCGATAAAATTTGGTATACGAGGATTTTTTTTTGACGTCAAATGTATTGGCCTTATTTTTTTAATTACTCATAGAGAGCGTCACATAAAGTGTTTCATCACATTTGAATTGGCCGTACATTTTTTTGTGCTACGTTGTATGTCATTTTTCTATTAATAGACTTATTATATATTTACTTTTATGGAAAAAAGGTGGAAAATATCTTTAAAAGTAACCATTTTGGAGATAAATAATAATAATATGTTTGTTAAAAGTTGGACGTGATCATTTTCAACAATTATAATAACAGTAATATTAAATAAATGTTGCTCATATCTTAATTGCAAACCCTTATTAATGTTCCTTAGTGTTGTTAAATATCAATATAAGAACACATTTAATAGCAGTAAATTAAAGATTGTCATTAATTACGCACGCCCACAAAAAATTAAAATCGTGTATGCTAAGTAATAAACTGTATTTTTTTTGTTTTTTTTTTCCTGCTAGACACAAATCTAAATTCAGAATTAGGGCTTACTGATCAAACATTTAAGAAAAACCATAAAAACCGATAATAATTTTAATATAATGATTTATTTTAGTACGATGGTACTATTCTTATATTGATATTGCGTGATATTCTTACGATATCACGATCCATATATGTATAATAGGGTGTCCCTTATTTGGCGATTTTTTTTTGGTTTTACACATACCCGCTAAAAATGTTCTAATTAGTCATAAGTACTCATCTGTGAAATAATAGCTCGATTGGACAACGTTAACCCGTGCCGACTTGAGCTCAAAGTCCTTACAGTGGTCCAAAAACGTAATATTATTCCTGAATAGATCGAATAACTTGCGAACTATGCATTTTAGGAAAAAAAGTTACTCTTCATAAAACCTTTTACATGATCAAATACTGGATATTTAGCAACAAATTCTTAAAATGGACTAGTCGTATACGAGGTGTGACAAAAGTTTGAATCTCGTCCAAGAGTAAAGTACCCTTTTTTTTAATAATATCGCAAATTGTTATTAACAAAAGCTGTTCGGCATTGATAATTACATTCAAATATGTAATCATATTCATTTTATCCCAAAAAACACTTTTTTCAATTTTTGCAGACTCCTTGTATATGATATTTAAGAAAGTGGTTGCACATTTCGTGAAAAAAGAATACCACTAATAACAATAAAAATTATTCCATATATAATCAATTAAAAAAAAATAATTTCAAATTTTATTTTGCCCAGTTAAATAAGATAATTATCAGAGATGACTATCGAGAACTCATAGAGTTATCAGTTATATTTTTAAATGGAAATTCTGAAAATAAATTTAAAATTAGACCTCCTGGTGCTATGCATCAAGCGCGATGGATGGCAAGAGCAATTTACACATTAAAAATATTTTTATTACGTGCTGAATTACAATTAACTAACACAGATAAAGAAGCATTAAAAGATGTGTGTTTGTTTATTGCTACAACCTATGTTAAACCGTGGCTTGAATGCAATGTAGCAGTAAAAGCACCTTATCAAGACTTATGCTTTTTAAAGTCAATAAAGTCATATGAGAATGTGGACAAGGCTATTTCTACCGCAGCTTTGAATAAATTTTGCCAGCATTTGTGGTACTTAACTGAAGAAGCAGCGATCCTATCTCTTTTTGATAATGATGTCGACAAAAAAACAAAAGTTAAGATAGTTAAAAATTTAACAGTAGAAAATTCATTAGACACTGGGAAGCGATATATTCCACTGAAAGAAGAACTACGTCATTCGTTATATGGTAAATTTAATTGTTTCAAAAGTAATTTCAAGTGATTTATTAATTTTTATGTTTCAGTCAAAAATATTGAAGATTTTGTTTCGGTCAAAAGCAAAAATATATTCTCTCGCCTCAATATTAATGATAGTTTTCTTCAAGAGTGTCCTTTTTCATGGGAGACCGATGCTTCTTTTTTAGAAGCAAAAAATGTTCTATGTTCCTTGAAAGTAGTGAATGATACTGCTGAAAGGGCTGTAAAGTTAATGCAAGACTTTCACGGTTTAATTACTACTGATGAAGAACAAAAACAATTTCTATTA
>JABRWK010000020.1:921666-938584 GCA_013372445.1 Hypothenemus hampei | reverse complement strand
TAATTATCAGAGATGACTATCGAGAACTCATAGAGTTATCAGTTATATTTTTAAATGGAAATTCTGAAAATAAATTTAAAATTAGACCTCCTGGTGCTATGCATCAAGCGCGATGGATGGCAAGAGCAATTTACACATTAAAAATATTTTTATTACGTGCTGAATTACAATTAACTAACACAGATAAAGAAGCATTAAAAGATGTGTGTTTGTTTATTGCTACAACCTATGTTAAACCGTGGCTTGAATGCAATGTAGCAGTAAAAGCACCTTATCAAGACTTATGCTTTTTAAAGTCAATAAAGTCATATGAGAATGTGGACAAGGCTATTTCTACCGCAGCTTTGAATAAATTTTGCCAGCATTTGTGGTACTTAACTGAAGAAGCAGCGATCCTATCTCTTTTTGATAATGATGTCGACAAAAAAACAAAAGTTAAGATAGTTAAAAATTTAACAGTAGAAAATTCATTAGACACTGGGAAGCGATATATTCCACTGAAAGAAGAACTACGTCATTCGTTATATGGTAAATTTAATTGTTTCAAAAGTAATTTCAAGTGATTTATTAATTTTTATGTTTCAGTCAAAAATATTGAAGATTTTGTTTCGGTCAAAAGCAAAAATATATTCTCTCGCCTCAATATTAATGATAGTTTTCTTCAAGAGTGTCCTTTTTCATGGGAGACCGATGCTTCTTTTTTAGAAGCAAAAAATGTTCTATGTTCCTTGAAAGTAGTGAATGATACTGCTGAAAGGGCTGTAAAGTTAATGCAAGACTTTCACGGTTTAATTACTACTGATGAAGAACAAAAACAATTTCTATTATTTTGTGTACAGGAACACAGAAAAATGTACCCTGATTGTAAAAAGGAAACTTTAAAAGAAAATATTCGTATATTGAATAATTTTATTAGATAATTCCAATAGCACTTAATCAAATATCAAATAACTGAATATAAAATCTTGATTCTAGAATGAATATGCCACCCCGTTAAACTACCTATTAATCTTGTTTTAGCAATTTACATAATTTAATTACGTAATTAAATAATATTATTATTGTTGTTATTATTATTATCTTATTATTATTAGTGGTATTCTTTTTTCACAAAATGTGCAACCACTTTCTTAAATATCATATACAAGGAGTCTGCAAAAATTGAAAAAAGTGTTTTTTGGGATAAAATGAATATGATTACATATTTGAATGTAATTATCAATGCCGAACAGCTTTTGTTAATAACAATTTGCGATATTATTAAAAAAAAGGGTACTTTACTCTTGGACGAGATTCAAACTTTTGTCACACCTCGTATACGACTAGTCCATTTTAAGAATTTGTTGCTAAATATCCAGTATTTGATCATGTAAAAGGTTTTATGAAGAGTAACTTTTTTTCCTAAAATGCATAGTTCGCAAGTTATTCGATCTATTCAGGAATAATATTACGTTTTTGGACCACTGTAAGGACTTTGAGCTCAAGTCGGCACGGGTTAACGTTGCCCAATCGAGCTATTATTTCACAAGTGAGTACTTATGACTAATTAGAACATTTTTAGCGGGTATGTGTAAAATCAAAAAAAATCGCCAAATAAGGGACACCCTAATGTATAACATTAAAGATTCAATTTTCAAGATGTAAAGAAACTTATATTAAAGCATTTTTCATACGAAATCATTAATCACTCTGTGATTTTCTTTGTATTTTTTTCCCTGTATAATTTACACAGAGGCAAATCTCCAGAACATTCGTGACCATTACAAATATTAAAACTTTCAACAAACTAATATTGCAAAAAGCACTTTTAGCCTTAGATATTAATTCTGAGAAATGTCAATATTAAGCCTGAAAAAAGTGCTTTGATATAAAAGTCTGCCTACATCTCGAAAATTGGATCCCTAATGTTATATGTGGATCGTATTATTATAAGAGTATCACGTAATATCAATATAAGACTAATACCGTTATACTGAAAATAAATTATTAGATTAAAATTATTATCGGCTTTTATGGTTTTTCTTAGATATTTGATCAGTAACCCCTAATACTGACTTTAGGTTCGTGTTCAGTAAGGAAAAATACAAAAATAAGTATGGTTTATTCCTTAGCACACACGATTTTTATTTTTTTGTGGGCCTATATTATTTTACTTACTAATTTTTCAATTTTCTCCACGACATTTTAATCGACAAATTATTTACTATTTTCAAAACGGTTACTTTTAAAGACATTTTCCATTTTTTTCCATAAAATCAAATGTATAATAAGTCTATTAATACAAAAGTTACACACAGCGTATTACAAACATGTACGGCCAATTCAAATGTGACGAAATACTGTATGTAGTGCCCTCTATGAGTAATCAAAAACATAGAATATATTTAGCGTAATAAAAAACCCTCATATACCAAATTTCGTCCAATTATTATTACATCTTTGTCCTAAAATATTCACAAAATAACAAATTAAAATTAAAATTTAAACACTTTGCATATCTGAAACAAAATGGTTGTGGCCCTATGCTAATAAGATTTTTTTGTTTTGGAATCGGTTAAAGATCCTTCCCTTAAAGTATGTGTAAGTACTTAATTAACACTTTGTCTATGAAGCATTCGGAGACCTATAGATAAATTTCTTTACCATACTGTAAATTGGGGTTATTTTGCGCTATATATTTAAAAAGTTTAAATTGATTCAAATTGACTCCATACACTAACTATCATAGATAACTCAAAATATTTATTTGTTGGTGTAATAAACAATGCCTAGCTAACAACTTCCAAAATCAATTTAAACTTTTATAAGTGTAGCGCAAAGTAACCCCAGTCTATGGTACTACACAGTACACTGAACATCTGATTTGGATGAGATTTTTAAGATCAGGAAAATTTTTAAGGGTATCTGGATACATTTGTACCGGAATCGACCAAGCCTATTTTTCAGAATATGTTACGAAGAATCTGGATATTATCTTTAGACCAAATGTTTGCTTGAGCGAATTATGAAATATCTTCTAATAATCTATGTTTGGGCGTGTTTGGTGCCATGGAACCTTTTCATTTTTAAATCAAACACTGAATGCCAAAAGTTAGTTTCTTAAATAAAATAAAGAGTGGATTGCCAAAAAAAAATTAAACCTCGTGTTGATGCTGCAAAGCCCAACATTTTATAAAAAGTGTGGACATCAAACAGAAGTTCCACTGAAAAAAGTTAAAATATCTAAGTACATTGAAGCAATTATCACATGAAATTAAGAGAAATTTCTACATTTTTGCAGCAAAAATATGCTTAAAATTTGGTCGAAAGCATACTGTATGTAGATTGATTTTTTTCTTTAAAATTAACCTTACAACAGACTATACCAATTGGATATCGAATCATTCAAAGTAAATCCTAGATAGTTATTGAAAAGGCATCTAGACCGCTACGATTATGCATTTTATGAATATCCATTCAAGATATCTAATCAAAAAAATAGACATTCATTAAATCTCGGAAGAAAGATTTAAATTTGTATTATTTGCAATCATTGATATCTGATGAGTATAGTTTGTATAGTGTACAGAAAATGATCATTCAGTGGACTGTAGTATAGAACTGGTAGAAAGAACGTCATGCTGCAGTTGATTTAAAAATTAATATTATAAAGAGGACATATTTGAGAAATGAGTTCCGTGGACACCAGGCCTTATTTGTTAATAAAAAAAAGCACAATCGCAATTACGTCTGCGTCCACGGGACCCATATTTACCAACTCCTGCTGTAAGGGTATAGTTTTTACTTTTAACCCTTCCATGCAGAAACATTGAACTCAAAATACATAAAGATTGTAAAGTAATTTGAAACAAGCAAAGACGACAAATTGAAATACAAACAAGCTGATAATAAATTTATGAAAAACATACCAAAAATAAACATTACAAGCATAGAATTACCATTTTTCTCCAGACAAACGAACGTTACGTGCTGGTACATTGTGAAGATGAGATCAGTGCTCTTCCTACGTGTTTGACTTGATTCACAAAAATGTTTAACTTTAGCTTCCTTACCTATTCAAGAACTTGTACACGGTCAATTAGAACATTTAAAGGAAAACTAACTTTCAACCTTCTTCTAAATGAATATAAACCAAAGTTCCAAAAACCGCTGTGGGTATTTTAAACACTCAACTAACCTTCATCCGCTGTTGGCAATTAACGATTACACTACATTTCGAAAATAATGATGTACATATCCGTGTGATTAAACAAGCAATGCTCCCTACAACCGCTATTATGTTAAATAACAATTAAAGGATACAAAAATAAATTTAAATATTCAGTGTTAAAAAAAATGAATAGTGTCTAAACATCCGCTGGAACGTGTATTTATCTATTAAAATTTATACCGTTTATATATAGGAAATGTCAACACTAGAAAGAATAATTAATACACTTTAATGACTTATAAGGGAATTACTCTGAGGATTAATTTTAGTCTTGAAATAATACTTTCTCATATATAAAGTAGTAACAAAGAAAATTGTAGTAGATTTAGTAAAAGATTAAAAACTGTTACGGTACAGTGGATAATTAGATACTTCCCAGCTGTTAACTGAAGGAAGGATATTATATAGGCAACCATATATACATTTTTAATTCAAGGTTTAATGTTATTACAATAAATCCTAATTGAATTTGTCAATAATTTTAATAGATCAATAGTAAAAGATATAGAAAGTGTATTCTTAATCTACTATAAAAGACATAAAACTTTTGAATTGAAAATACTTTATTATTCCACATAGTCTCCCCTTGAATCGCATCACAATATGTTCATACACAATTCAATGAATATTATTCATATTGTATTGCTGTACATTGTACAGCGATACCTGCAATATCTTTACGTTTAGATACAAAATCCTGTAGATTTGTAAACCACCTTTTTATAGTCTCAATCATGTTTTCTTTGAAATAAACATTTCGAATTTTTTTCCAATTTAAGAATGTGATAATCCCACTAAATCAGACGAATAAGAAGGTGTTCTATTTTTTTTTATAGGCGTCCTCATTTCAAAGATGAATCATAGCTAACCACTTTTCTCGAATTTAACCTTTAAATTTCGGTTGTACTCTATATTTTTTTCAATATTTTAAAGCTGATTTTCGGATTTTGAAAAATACTCCGCTTTGTAGTGTCTTCTTTAAACCTTAAAAATCTGTGGAAACAATTTTTTTTAATTCTTCAGGAGACCTTAGACTGGTTTCTTTAACAGGCATAAATAATAGTAGCGAATAAAACAAAGGCAGCAAAAGCAGGCGCAGCCTTATTTTGAAAAGAAAAACATTCTTTTGATTAATACGTATGAATTTGTTTATGTAAAATCGTACTTTCTCTGATACACCAATGCTTAGACTTTTTCATATTTTAATTAACGTTACTCAGTGATTTTCAAATATCAACTTTTCTACAGTTTAGATTTTTTCCTTTAACCTCTTTTCATAAGATAACAAAAGTAGAACGTGAGCGATTTAAACATTTCAGAAACGTTTGTGACGTGATTTCCATACCTTATTGTGATCGCTCTTGACCTAAAATGTCTAGATTATCTTCCATTTCGAAAAACAAATCAGACTCTTTGAACTTGAAATTTTAAAGCGCTCTCTCTTTAGGAAATTAATAAAAAGACAATTTGAAATTAAAATATAACTATGCATTCATTTTACATGAAAGTCGATAAGTAGATAGATTCAGGAGACAGGTATCATTAATTAAAATTTATCGATAAAGTCGAATTAGATCTTTCAAGGTATGAGTCACACTCTTTGACGTGGTAGCTCTAAGAAGTAGAAAAAAAAACATTATTAGTAATTTTTAATACAGAGTATTAAAGGTATTTTTCTCTTACCGGATTAAATTGGCATGAATATCAAGCAATTGTGCCGGCGTAGCTGTCTTTAAACCGACGCTATTTTCTTTCGGCAATGATTCTAATCCATGTGCTATCCATTGGCTGGTAACCTCTTTATCAAAATCCAGCAATTGCACAAACACATCTCCCACCTTTGAGAGATTATTATATTAAAAACCAAAATAATATAAAATTTATTTAATAAAACATCTCACCTCTGACAACATATAAACATGTAAGTGAAAAACGCACGCCTCAAGTAAAGTGGAAACCAGTGATTGTCCAAATTCCTTTAACACATCATTTACCAATTGATGCCGTTCCCTGAAATCCGATGATTTTCGATCGACCATCCCTTGATTAATTAAATCGTGGAAAAATTTCATAACTGACATATTAGCTTCTTTGTGATCTAATGCTGCGCCTAGTAAACCACATTGGAAAATTGGTACCAAAGCTGAGAATTTCAGAAACGGAATCGGAGCTCTTTGAATAAATCTCGCACACAATCTACGGAAAAAGTTCATAAAATATACAGGGTATCCCACTATATTGTTCATTGAGTGATTGTTGTCAAACAAACAATCACTCAATAAATGGATCGTTTATTTTGAAAGTGGTATAAGTCCATTTTTTGTTGTTTCGAGAAAATGAAAGGTTAGCATAATCTGTCTCTATGCAATTTTATATATTAGTCAATTTTAAATTGAATAAAACATTGGTATTTTTTAAGATATTAAATATTATCTTGTTATAAATAAAAAGTTTGCACTAAATAAATTCTAAATTATGTGATATCTCATTTTGTTAAATGGACTTACACCACTTTCAAAATAAACGGTCCAATTAACGCGGTGCGTGAATCAGTTTCGAATCCAAATTTCAAAAGATAATTCTATGTTTGCGTTTAAGATATTTTTTTTTTCATAAAACTATTATAGTTTTGAATACTATAAAA
This sequence comes from Hypothenemus hampei, assembly GCA_013372445.1. Taxonomy (NCBI): domain Eukaryota; kingdom Metazoa; phylum Arthropoda; class Insecta; order Coleoptera; family Curculionidae; genus Hypothenemus; species Hypothenemus hampei. The sequence continues at coordinate 931,730 of JABRWK010000020.1, read as the reverse complement.
TCAAAATATTTTTTAAAATCTAATATTTAGAGAAAGTTTTAATGTATATGTTACGAGTAAAGCTAGAAAATATCCATACTTTTGCTGACCTGTTTTGTAGGTATTTCCTAACTTTACCCAGATAATTTCAGAGTTACCTATATTACTAGCCTTACTCGTAACATATATATTTAACATTTTTCACTAACAGAAATCGAGTTAAAATATTGATACAAAAAACGTGAATTGCTATTTTAGTACTCCAATTAGTGTTACATACAACAAACCCTAATTGATTGAAATTATGACTTTACCTGAAAAAATCATCAACAGTATCTGGATGATTTCTGAGCCCATTCTCCTGTTGTAACATTTGGAAAGTGGGCTCAATGAACACCTTGAATTCAATATTTTAAATAAATAAATTATTTAAAATCAAATGATGGATACGAACCTCTAACATTTCTAAAAGTCCATTGACACAATGCGGATCTGTGGCATATTCATCAACTAAAATGCTGCCAACGTATAGCAAACACGAGTGTTTGTATTCGCTATATATTCTAATTATTTGAGTAACTAAACTTGGAAGTATATCTTGTAGCTGCAATGAACGAACAATCTTATAATTTATTACTGTAAAGAATGTAAATTTACCTGTTGGCTAGCAGATCTAAGCATATATCGAACAGTTCTACAACATTGTTCCATAATTCTAACATCTTTTTATACTGATCAAAAATCATTGACAAAACTGGCCACATCTCCAATACTACAGGTCTGCAAGGATGAATTTCACCTTTAAACAATATTTAAGTTATTGTAATAAACTTCCATAAAAAGTAAACGTACCTGGTAAAATGTTATGAACTTCTGTATTCTTCAGAATGGCACTCAATCTGTCGAGCCATAATGCTGGATCGTTAATAGTACCTTTCATGTGTACCTCATTGGGTTCGATAAGTTGCGTCAATGGAGTCAATTGCATTTTACATAATTCACGTAATACCACTGTGATTTCTGCATGTGGCATTCTAGACAGAATCGCAGCAACACCTATAAACAACAGAACTTGAATTTCACCTTTTCAAGTAAAGTCCTGAATTTTTACCTTTTAAAATACCAATAGCCGCATTATTGGTAATTGCGAAAGTATCAAGTTGATGTAATAATTGTAACATCACCGATATATGCCTCGACATGCAACTACTGCATATCTTGCAAATGTTTTGCAATGCAGTAGCTGCTGCTCCGCCTAAAACCAACAAAGTCAATATTATTTTCATTAAATAACCATGTAATGCGGAATAAACGATGTTATAGGCCAAGACCCCATAAAGTAACATGTAGATATTTCTAATCTGACTATTAAATTATGGAACCATGTGAATATAACAGAAGCAGAAAAATGGATCAATTTAGGTAGGCGATATTAATGATAAGGTCATTAGATAGATCATGCTATTTCAACGAATATAAAGAGAGTGCTTTTACTCTGCTGCTGTGATTTCGGATGAAATTAGCATTTAAACACCATAACCATTTTTAGGCAATGTCGGAGAGTTCATATATGCAGCAAATAAAAAGGAAAAAGGAAATAAAAAAGGTTCTCTTTGGTTCCTAGTGTATTTTTCGAAGAAGGAATATTTGGAAGGGTTCTACTACGAGCTTGGTACTCAATTCATGGAAGATATACATTTACATCTCATGGAAATACCGTAAAGATCCATCCACACCTAACGAACGAACATACATATTTCATAACTATTAGGATCATTTAGACGGTGCCTGATTTCAACTAAAAACAGAGAGATGTGAAACAATTTGCATGAATCAAATAAAGACACACAATTAGTAGCAAGTACACGCATGTATTTTCCGTGATAGATGAGAATAGATTTGTATCCTTTTCTGCGTTACATTAAAATAGAGTGGAACCCGGAGGTTTGCTTAGTAATTATTAAAGATTACAAAACAGAAAAAGAAAAATTACGCCTTACAAGAACTAAATTATTCCTTTCACCTTAAGAAGGCAATGACGTCATTGTTGACACGTCGGCGTAATCAACATGATAAATGCGTGTCTCTACTTGAATTTACGCAGAAAAATTTTGGTGATACAGTTGGTAGGCCTGATCGACGCTGCCGACATTGCTGCAATTTTTATACTGTTTAATGGATTCTTTACGCCTTGATATGTTTTGTAATTTTCGTAGTTGTCTGTGTATGGTTCACCTCAAATCATAAAAATGAGAACTATGGTAAGGTGCAACACTCTATTTGCTGCAATGTCTAAATTTACATCTAACAAAATTTATGAGCCGACAATGCTGCAAAAAAACTTTTGGTGATGTCATTGTCTTCTTAACGTAAAAGGAGTGCAGATGCAAAATACACAAGGTGTAACAGATCATCATGTCAACATTTCAGGGGGTGACAAAATAAACACTCCGCAAAATAAAACACTCGGCAAAATAGGTAGAAAATGCTAATATGTCCATGGTAAAAAATGCATTATTTTTTATATACAGGGTGACATAGTTTGATTTTTTTTGGAACACCCTGTATGAACAGTGCCTATAATTTAGTTTTTATTTAGATTTAGCTACTTTTACTGTGACTTTATTAATTTAATACATATGATTCACCATTTAGAAATGCTTCAGATTTTCTCATGGTTCCTTTACTCCTTCATTAAAAAGCATCGGTAGCTATTTGCTCAAATTGTTCGTAAATGGTGAGATATAAAAATAATGCAAGAGTTCAAAAAGTTAAAAAAATGAAAAAGGAATCGAGAAATTTGAAATCAGAATTCATACAGAGTGTCCCAAAAAAAATTAGGATGCAAAAAAAAATAACATGTGATCTAGAAAAACCAAGATCCTGTATACGGAGGCCAACGATTTTAATATTTTCTTGTAGAGGCTCTTAAGATAAATAGATATACGAAATTTCATTAAGCTATCTTTAGGAATACAACAGAAAATAGCAAACAATGAAAAAAAATCAAATTGCCACCCTGTACATAGGTATATCAAAAATGATGCGTTTTTAATCATGAATATGTTAGCATTTTCTTCTTATTTTGTCGAGTACTATCACCCCCTGAAATGTTGGCATGATGATCTGTTACACCTTGTATATAATTTAGACTCAAAATTATTCTCAACAAAATTAAAGAATGTTTTATTTCCTAAGTGATTCAACATTTAATTCCGTGTGTAACAGATCAGTGCGTACCTGTTTAATGTATGTATACATATATATAAATATATATACGCTGATAAAGCATATTATGCTTTAAGTCGTGCATCACTGCAACTAATAAAGAATGCACATTGTATAGAAAAAGGTACTGTCTAAATGAGCCCTTAGACTATGTTATTACGTGCACATCGAGTTCGTTGGGTGTGAATGGTCCTTAAGAGATTCATACCTAGTCCTTGAAGAGAGAGTCCTTGAACCAGAAAATTTAAAACTGAATCTAACACATGGGGATGCTTTTCTATCCATTCGCTTAGTTCGCCCAATAATAAAACGGACGTGTACCTTACAGCTAAGTGTGTAGAAGGAGGCATGTTCAATATTGCTTCGACTACTTTGGGTACGACTTCATTTTCAGTCCTAAAAACGTTGACTGTGATTGTTTGAACTGTAATTATTTGCATTACCTACGGTAAAACATTTTTGGCGACCGCTTGCATAACAAACAATGCCGCCTCAGTCTGGTCCCAGGTCACTCCCGGATTTTGTAAATTTAAAAACATTTGCTTAAAACAACTACTACTTCCTACTATAAACACTACATCTTTTATTACGTCGGATACTTTTGATCTAAAGTTACTAAAATCATCACCATCATCTAGGACACCTGCAAAGAAAGAGTATCTATTATGTACAGGATTTTCAAACTATATGTATTGAGAATCGTCCTAATTGACAATTGCACTGTGATTATAATAATTTTAAACTTTGATAAAAATCGTACAATATTTCAAAGACTGAATAATAAAAACCACCTTATTTTATAAAATAACAAATTAGTGGTAAAATTGAGTTTACATTATGTGTTTTATCTTATAACTTTTTATATAATTTATCATAATCATGGATTTTTTTGATCACACTACAAAAAGTCATATGACAAGGTATTTGTTATTAATGTAAACGTGAAACTATTAAATCGTCACGACTGACTTATAATATGAAAAATCTTATGACAAATGATATGAGAAATTACAATATAATTATTAAATAAAATTATATGTTATGATAAAATATACATATAAGGTAAACGCAACTCAAGATTAGGTTATTACAAATTTGAATAAGAAGTTGTTCTGATTATGTGCATATGATGACGTAGAGGATTTAGCGTTGAACCTAGCTATTCAATGAATAAACCCTATGATCCATCAGTGTAAATTAATAGTTATAAAGAAAAATTGAAATATTTGGCAAAGTTTCAAACTTTCAAAACTCTTACCTTCAGAATCAGGTTCCATTTGACAGTGTCTACAGAGAGCTGTAATCAACCTTTCAATATAAGGTTTAAACATTTCTGTCAACTCCTTGTTATTCTTTCGATAAAGTTCCTCGCTTAATACAAACCACAAATTAAAAGTTATTTGTGCTACTTCGTAGTCATGATGACCAACACACATTAGAACTAAATCTAACACTTTTACTGAATAATGCATTTGATTTTTAGTACTATTTGTAATCATTTGTTCTAATAATGCTTCTCCTAATTCTGTGAACAATCTGTTAAATATATTAAAATTGATACATTGCTAATTAAGATTTCGATTTTATACTTGCCTACAATAGTCTATGGATTTATTTTGGTCTTCATTTGCTACAGAAATATGATAAGACACGTCTAATTTTAAAATGTTATTAAACAGGTAGTTTTCCAAGTCCTGTTGGTTATTATTGTCCTCTAAATATTGTAGAAGTGTACATATACACTCTGTAGCTGCATCACACAATGCCCCAGTACTCTAGAAATACAATGGAATTTTAATATGAAAAACAAATCAGTCTACATTTTGCATCTTATACCTCTTTACCCTCATGTGGTTTATAATCTAATATTTCAAAGGCTAACGCCAGTACTGTATTATCAGTCAAGTCATGGAGCTCAATGGCTTTTACCGAGATCCATGAAGTCAAACATCTTAGAGTTCTAGTTAATATTGGAGTATTATTATTCAAATCACTGGCATATGTTGTACAGCAGTGAGCCAGAAATTCCATTACCATAGGAGCACATTGTACTAATTCTTCCAGGACTTCAAGACGTCTGTTTTCGCCAAGACTGTTATATGAAGAGAATTGAATTTTATTGAATTGAAACCTTAAATAACAACGAATGAACTTGCCGAACGGATCTACTTTCCAACTCTTCTGGTAAAACAATTAAAATTTCTAGCAATGGTAATATATAGGATTGGTTTGAAAATCTGTTAATTAAATCTAAAGGGGCCCTTTGCCAGGATGGCATTTGGAGTATCAAATCTGATAAGGCAAGGCATAGTTGAGTGGTTATGACAGTATCAGTGCCTGAAACCAAATTTTTCAATATAAGAATAACATATAAATTAACAGGCCTAAAACAATACTTTGATTGATTTGACTGATATGTTCTAGTAAAGAGTCTCTTAATGATGTATGGACTTGTACGGGTAACTCGTGAAAAGATTTGTGAATTTTCGATCTCATTGTTTGAGCAGCAAAATAACATGATTCTAAATCGGGCTTTTTGTGCAACAACTCATCTGCTATGGTCCACGCATGAACCTAAAATAAACGAATCCATATTTGCACGGAAAAACGTATTGATATTATCCTTAATCATACCGATTTCTGTAGGTTCAGAAGCCATTCGGAGGCTCTTTCTTTTTCTTTTCTATCAGGATTCTTGTATAAAGTGGACACAGCCAAAATCACAACTTCTAGGTTAGATTTTTCTTCCATTTTGACTGTTAATGTTGAAAATTACTTTTCCTGTTATTTTTTAAAAAATATATCGACAAAATTGAGTTCACACATTATTTAATTATTACAGTTGGAAAATAGACAAATTGTATTAAAATTTGTACAAAACGTACAAAATACTTGGTTTTTACGAGCTGTCACTTTTCAAAAATGTCAAACGGTTTGTCAATAAATATTATTGACAGAGGAGAAAGACCCTGACACATATAGGTAGAACTCATTCAAAAGAAATGTTCAAACATTTTAAACAAATTATATTTCTTGAAAATTAATAGAATATTTACTAAATTATTAAATAGCTTTTGAGACTAATTTTCTATTTTTTCTGAGTAATCAAATATTGTCAAATTTATCTCCCGATTCTCTGTTATTTCGAAGAATAAAAGCGAACCAATGATGGAAGGGCATTGATTATTTAGTCATAATGTGATAGATCGTTACGTGGTACTGAGTATGAATTGACAGAAATTATTAGAAAAGCTCTTTATAAAGTTATATATGATAGTACAGCAATATTTAAAATAATATTCCTGCAATATTTGGTGCTCTATGGATATCTTTTTGGGGGTGCGTTTAAGTGTGAAAGCACTAAGGGCCCTCAAGATATTAATAGTCGCTCCTCAAAGAAAGACTCAAGACAGTCTCAGCCAAGTCTCCCTCAATATTTCCGGATTAATAGCCAATTAATCACAAACGAACGCTTAAGGAATACTTAAGGTACGACTATTAATACGACTCTAAACTATTAAAGCCATTAATGAATTAATGTTTTGTCTGTTCTTTAAATAAATATTGAAATTTTATTTCTCTAAATTGTTATTGTAAATATATTTTCCATTCTTTTAAGTTTCCAATCGAAAACTGTTGAGTTTTGTTTACTTTTTTTTTAACGCAACCTTGTCATTGACGTCAATTAAAATCACAGTTCCAGATAAGTATTCCCACAGACCGGTTAAATCGTGAACTATAAGAAAATGCAGGTATTTCCTTTGCGTCAAAGTAGATGGCGTTGAAACGTATCTTTCAATTCAAATTCCCAGCAACATAAGTTGGCGCAAATGTTCAGTTTTTTTCGTATGTCGGATGGAAAATAAGTCCTTTGGTTTAGGAGAAAAGAGGACTTGTATTGCATTTCAACTGTGTGTGTGTCATATCCTAGGTACTTAATTCGTTCTATGTATATTTGAAAGTTGTAAATGTTGCAATGTATACTGAAAACTAGCCATGAAAATATTTGGAAAGGTTCAGTCTGAAGCATTTAAACTTGGAAATATTCGTCCAGAATGTGAAAGATGTGTATTGCCCACTGGTAAGACCTACTTTTATATAAATTTATGTAGTTTTCCGACTTTTTTATTGTTTGGACTAGCGCCTAACAGTGTTTGTCATTTACCTTATTCTCTATATGTATAGAGAAAAAAAACTAACTTTAGGCCCATCTGATGAATAAACCGTGTGAACTCCATAGTTTGAGCAATTAACAAACAAGTGTTACTTGTGATGAAAAAATTCGCAGCCTTCTCACGTTAACGTGTAAAGCTCAGGCCTTTTTTTGTTTTAAATTCATCGATATGCACACAAAATTAAAAAGCATTTGTGGTAAAGCATATATGGTATGTTTATTTAAACTTTATTTCATATTTAGACCACAGGAACCTACAGTAAATGGTTGACAGATTTATTCTGAAACACCTTTTTCCCACCAGTTTCAGAAAATCTTGTTAATACATTAACAGGACAATGTAACCATTAGGAGAAGACGCATGTTTAAGTTAAGTTACTCTTCTCTATTCTATACTGTTAATTTAATTTGTATCGTCTGATTTTTACTGCATATTTAAATTAGTTCAATTTCCTCATTCTTATTTCCAGATTGTAAACAATTTTATTACTAATTTTCATTTTATACAAAGCCGTGTATGTATGGTTGCCTATGGATAATATACAAATTCTGACCAAGGTTTTCTTCAGTGAAATCTCATTTACTCAGACGTGGTATGGTGCTATAATTTAATATACAATATGCCTGAAGGACGCGAATGAGGAAATTGAACTAATTTAAATATGCAGTAAAAATCAGACGATACAAATTAAATTAACAGTATAGAATAGAGAAGAGTAACTTAACTTAAACATGCGTCTTCTCCTAATGGTTACATTGTCCTGTTAATGTATTAACAAGATTTTCTGAAACTCCTGAATAGCGCCTTGTTTTGGATGGCTTTTACAGTCAATATTTCAAGTCACAAAAACTCATAAAAGTAGTCCGTATTGTCTCATAGCTACAAAAAAAAATTGAAGGGTGTGGAGCAATAAGGAGGTAGTTCCAAACTTTAAATGTCCCTTTCCTTTCTAGAAAAAAGGAATGGATTTGAAATGATCGAATATAACAAGTAGGTGTCTATACTTCGATATAAAACAAAAAGTTATCTTTGAAATCTAATGTTTAAAACGTTTTTCTTTTTGAATTTTCAAAAAATTTAAAAATGGAATTACCTTCTTATTGCTGCACACCCTACAATTAGTTTCAAAAAAATATTTATTTGTTTGATTAGAACTGAATTTTATATGTACTAAATTCTGGCGTTATAGTTACCACGTCTAGATAAATGATATTTTTACTGCAAAACCTGTTCCCAAAAGAAAGTTCTAAATACAGTAAAGCAAAGTTATAACGAACCCATTTTGATGCATCTTTTGGGTTTGTTATTTCTGGAATTTACTGTTTTATACTTGAATTTTTAAATAAATCCTTCACCATTGGATCAAAATGTGCACCCAGTCCAGAGACAACCATACATGCAACGATTAATATAAAATGAAAAAATCAACAAAATTGTTCAGAAGAGTTATTCAAGAAATGAAGAATGAAGGAATTAAAGTAATTTTTATATCGAATAAAAGTTAAATCGTACGAATTAATAGTGAGAACTAGGATGGAAAGGAGTAACTTAATTTAAGCATTTATATCCTAATGGTAGCATTACCTTCTTAATGTTTTTTGGAATCTACATAAAAGCGCCTTGCCTTGGATAGCCATTATAGTTAACGTTTCATGTGCCAAACGCATACAAATAGTACATGTTCTCTCATATCTACAAAAAAGAAATAATTAGTTTGTGAATAAGATCTGATTTTTAAATAAAACTTTTTTTTAATTTTTATAAACTTATAACATTTATTAATAAAGGTAGAAAAATTAATAAAAAAAATGGGTTTGTAGCTGAGACTCTATACCATGTATCTATGATTTCCTTTATTTTTCAATTATCGTTTAAATACTATTCTTATATGTTGGTTTTTGACTGACAATCACAAATTTAATATGACTAAGACTGTGTATAAGTCTTATACATATACATTTAGAAGAAAATGATAACAGCACGTTTATTCAAATGACGAAATGTCCATTTATAATAAGCAATATTTCTAAGTATACGTATATGTATATAAAAATTTATAATATATTTATTCAAGGTGTTTCAGAATAAATCTGTCAACCATTTACTGTAGGTTCCTGTGGCCTAAATATGAAATAAAGTTTAAATAAACATACCATATATGCTTTACCACAAATGCTTTTTAATTTTGTGTGCATATCGATGAATTTAAAACAAAAAAAGGCCTGAGCTTTACACGTTAACGTGAGAAGGCTGCGAATTTTTTCATCACAAGTAACACTTGTTTGTTAATTGCTCAAACTATGGAGTTCACACGGTTTATTCATCAGATGGGCCTAAAGTTAGTTTTTTTTTCTCTATACATATAGAGAATAAGGTAAATGACAAACACTGTTAGGCGCTAGTCCAAACAAGAAAAAAGTCAGCCACTGGTGAATGGTTAAAGCTGGTAATTTTTTGGATTAAGCCTACCGATATGCTAAACTCATATACGAAATTTGGTTAAAAAATCTTAAGCCGTTTGGAATTTAAAAAATAAAGAAATGTCCTTTTTTTAAACTTTAACACTCTGTATCTCGGAAACGAAGCATTTCCGGACCTATGTTTATAGGAACTTTTCGTCTTATTTTGAGCCGTACTCTATGTGGTAGAGCGTTGTATCATGAATTTCCGAACACCCTGTAT
>JABRWK010000020.1:857640-919772 GCA_013372445.1 Hypothenemus hampei | reverse complement strand
GCCACTGGTGAATGGTTAAAGCTGGTAATTTTTTGGATTAAGCCTACCGATATGCTAAACTCATATACGAAATTTGGTTAAAAAATCTTAAGCCGTTTGGAATTTAAAAAATAAAGAAATGTCCTTTTTTTAAACTTTAACACTCTGTATCTCGGAAACGAAGCATTTCCGGACCTATGTTTATAGGAACTTTTCGTCTTATTTTGAGCCATACTCTATGTGGTAGAGCGTTGTATCATGAATTTCCGAACACCCTGTATATTTTAAATACTACTTGCCGTGTAAAAAAACGAATAGAGCAATATTGCTGCAATATTTAAAATAATATTCCAGTAATATTGCTTAAGGCTATAGATGTGAGTATTCCTATCCGCCATTTTCGTTCCACCTGTCAATATATTTGATAGGTTGATGGTTTCATTTGTCCGTACAAATTTGTATGAACAAATCGTATCTTGGTTAATTAACAAAACGTTAATAATAACTTAATTAACAAAAGTTATTATTAACATTATGGGCCTTCGAAATTATCTTTAAAATATTTGATATACATATAAGAAATTTAATTCAATCCAGTAAAGTATACTTTGTCCCATGAGAGAACATTACCGCTCGCGCATATGCTATCTCACTCTAAACACTTTAAAACTAAATATTTTCAAAAAAAAATTAAATAATATACATCTTTTGTTCGTTTTCACGTTAAATAAGTTCACTAATATCGTTTAAAAGACACTTATTTTTAAACCATTTAAAGCCCGCTCATATAAACACAGTTTGACAGATACTGACAGATGGAACGAAAATGGCGGATAGGAATACCTACATAATTTAGAGCTCTAATATTGCTGCATCTTCTTCCTCTTCTTCTTCTTCTTTTGTATTTCCGTGGTCTCTTGCCCTCAGTAGCCAACCATATATTGCTAAAATACTTGGTGCTCTATGGGAAAGAGAATGAAGAAGAATTTGACAATCATATGTTTTTAGGCTTTGAAATTTTGAAATCGTAACTTTTTTTATATTAAATAACCACGCCTCGTATATGCAATATTTTCTGTTTTGTAAACTGAAACCATTTGCGATTATCGTAATGGAACTGGGAAGTGATTTTGCATTGAGACGACAATAAAACCCAGAACAATGGATCTGTTGACTCAACTGGGTTTCAAGATAAAGTTAAGTTAGATAATTTCGTGATAGTCGTAGGTAAAGTTTAATACTGAGAAATTTAATATGCAAACGTTGTTAATGTTTTTGTTTCAAATCGTAGTTTAGGACATCTTTCAATCGTGTAATGGATTCAAGATCTAATGTTTCTGGTAAGTATCACTAAATAATTTAAGATAACATCTCACAGTGAACTATATAATTGCGTTTCAAGTGTCAGGCTCTTTGTATACAGTTTAAGCTTTAGGTTAAGGGACCTAATTGGTGGTTGACATTTCATATTGAAATTTTTGAATTTGAACTTGGTAATAACCACTAGAACAGAGAAATCCAATTCACTGTCACCTGGATTTACTGGGATTTCCCTAATAGGGCTTTTCGATTAGACAACTCTGCCTTTGACGAGTTTTTAAGGATTGGAAGTATATGGCATTAACCTTTAACTTGCAGAGTGTTCAGAATCATGTAAATTGCATTTATATACTTATATAACTTATAAAATTGCAGTGCGGTCTATCAGACCAACATCCATATTTTATAATTAATATAAGTGTATCAAAGAAGATACTATTACACAAGTTTACAAATTCCGATTAACTTAAGGACCTAAGCAACCAATAGTTTTTAAAATAATTTTGAGCGTTAAATCCGAATCTGCAGTTTGTTAAGATTAGTTCTAGTTTTCGATATATTTAATAAATTAATTTTTACAATTTTTGGCAATTAATGACTAATTTATTCAATTAAAAATTAAAAAATGAAAATCGATTGAACTGATTATGAGTCGTTTGTAATTTTTAGAATCCATTTTACTCATAAGAGTCCAACAGATCAAATACAATGATCATCATGAAAATTTTGTGGCGATCTAAAGGTTGGAAAATGAATGATAATTAAATGTGAAACATTAATTGATTTACATATTATTATATTATTGACTTAGCCGTAAGGCTTTCGCACTCCCACACTGGGGAAAATTCACTCATCCCAGGTATCAAAGACACCAGAAGGATTCTATATTATTTTTATTATTATGACATGTTGAGCTACTGCTCTTGGACTCTTATGTGTGAAACGGAACTTAAACAGTACAAACGTTTCAGTTCAACTGCTCTTCATTTCTGATTTATAATTTTTATTTGAATAAATTGCTTATTAATTGTCAAAAATTGTAAAAGTGATTTATTAAATATCTCGAAAACTTGAATCAATCTTAACCAAATGATGGTAAATTCGGATTCGGCACAATAAATAACAAATTGAAATATGAAATTGAAATTAAAGAATTGCTTTTATCTGCTTAAATGTTGACTGAAATTCGTAAACTTGTGTTATAGATAAATTTTTTTCTCTTGTTTTAGGGGTATAATTCAAAATAATGTGAACTAAAATTAAAAATGTTTAATTGAAAATTTAGTTTGAAAATATTGCGAGTCTAAAAGACTGCCTGTTCAAGTTAAGGGTTAAACGTGACGTTAAAAAGAGTAACCGCATTAGATAGATAGTCCCAAATGCCGAAAAATAACCAACATTATCTGGTTCATGCAGTTAAAAGTTGTTTTTGTCTTTTGACAAAAAAGGATGTTGTCATTCTTTTTCTGATATCTAAGTTTCAGGTTGATTAGGAACTCAATATCAATTGGAACTCCTGTCAGAAAGACATATTTTCCTGCTTTGTATTGATGCAAAACTTCTTTACACATTTTTGCTAAATTCTTTATTTTTTTTAGAATACGAGTTGATTGGTGAAGCAACATCCCAAGAGATTTTCAATGAAGAAAATGGACAAATTGCTTGTATAATTTTTGGATATAAAAAATCTCGTTTAAGACTTGTGCTTTATCATGTTCTCAATCTTATGCTTGGTGCCACTATTTATGTGTTTTTTCATTCCTATCCTCGGCTCAGATCTGCATTGAAATATAAAAAATGTAATATTCAAGAGGCAGATGTGTTTTTAGGTAAATTTTAGTCATCTTTACGTTACTTTTTATGTTTAATATAACATCCCTATACTTTAGTAAAAGACAATCATGGAAATTACACAATTGAAAAAGTATGGACTACAAATGTAAATTTGTTACATTTAAATATCACTGGAAATATTAAGTATTTTTTTTATCAACATACAAGATATGTATGGATTCCTGAAAAAAGTACATTTGGCACATTGTCCCAATTGATATGGAGTCACAAATCTTGTGATGATTTGGTGGAGGACATTGAAGGTTTGAATGAGCAGGAATACTCTGAATTGTAAGTAGACCGTAATCAATTTAAAGTCAGTTTCCTTTATTTATCTTCACATAAGTAAAATTTATCATTTTTACATCTTTTATATCAAATTTATGTAATTTTCATTGCAGATTCAATCTTTATGGTCCGAATAAAATTGAAATTGAAATTAAATCGTACTGGAAACTGTTCATCGAAGAAATTTTCAACCCCTTTTATATATTTCAAATTTTTTCTATTATTTTATGGTGCATGGACGATTACTTAATATACGCAGGATGTGTTGTTGTATTGACATTATTTTCTAGTATTACAGCTTTAATACAAACACGCAAGGTTAATTATATTCAATTTCAGAATAATGTTTCGAGTAGTATATCAGTACTTTCTTTGTATTGTTAGCCTACTGTAAAAAACAGAAAACTTTTGGATTGAACGTATATCATTTTTCTACCTAATTGGATTTAGGGAGTTAACAATGAAAATTGTTTTCTTGCCTTTTACTTAGTAAAATTCAACTTGGGCCAAGTATAAATTGGCATGGTTTGTATTGTTATCTCAGTTAATAAAAAAGATAGAAAAAATGATTAAATCAGGAAAATTTTGAAGAATTTCAAATTTAATCTGATTGTTTTTCAAATTGCAGTTCTTTCAGTTTTTGATAAAGGTTTAGAAAAACTAAGAAGTTCCATCAATTCCATTATAACTTCTAAATTTTAAGTTTTTGATTTTCGAAATATCATTAGCATTAAGATTCTTTTAAAAGGAAAATTCAATGAAGAGAAAAATATTTCCAAACTATTAATATTTGAGATTTTCATGGTAAATTTGATTTTTTTTTGGGCACCATATTAGATTTTTCAATTTTTTAATTGAATTTAAAAAAATGCTATTCCATCATGAATAACATTTGAATTGGACAAAAATTTTTTCAATTTAAAGAAAATTCGAAAAGTTTTATTTGTTTGCAGTAGGCCATGGATCCCACCTCTTTATAATAAGAGGTTGCTTCCATCGATATAAAAGAAAAGGTATACCAATATCTCTTTGTATGTTCATTAAGAATATTTTGTAGCAAAGTGTAAATCTTCGTAACACTGTGGAATCCTCAAAATGTCACGTAGTAACTGTACTGAGAAAAATATTTGATTCTGAGGATTGTTTACAAATTGATCCCGAACAACTAGTACCAGGTGATTTAATAGTGTTACCTGCAGCTGATTACGTTATGCCCTGCGATGCCGTTCTTATCACTGGACAGAGTATTGTTAATGAAAGTGTCTTAACGGGTAGGTTAATAATTTTGCTGTGTACTAATTTTTTACACGATTAATTATAGGAGAAAGTGTTCCAATAACGAAATCTGCATTATTACCTGGTTCAGATCCGTATAATACAAATCAACATAAACGGCACACTCTCTTTGCTGGAACTCATATTTTACAGACACGGTAAGATGTTCATCTGAATATAACACAACACCAATATTTTCTTTCTGTTTTAGATATTATGGTGAGGAAAGTGTACTGGCCAGAGTAGTCGGTACAGGTTTTGATACAACCAAAGGGCATCTAGTGAAAAGCATTTTATTTCCCACTCCTGTCAACTTGCAATTCCAGAAGGACGCCTTCAAGTTTGTTTGCGTTCTCTTTGTTTTGGCATTTCAGGGAATGAGCTATTGCATGTATCTCTATTCATTACGTCATGTAAGATTTCGATTTGATTAGTAAAGTTTTTCTTCACTGTATGCCTCGTCACCTAAGACTCAATACTACGTATCTCCATTGGAGTGCTACTTAATTTTAATTTTTTTCTTTGGCGGTATTTTCATAGAAAAATACTGCTAAAGTACTAAATACTCAATTGTATTAGATATACATTNATTCCAAAATGAATGTTTTAACGGTCACCCTAATATACATGTTAAGAGGAACATTGCATATATGTATATTAAAAAGATAAACTCTTGATGAGACTCTTGAAATCTCATTTTTTATACAATTTCTTAGAACTGTACAATTTTTCTGATTTTGAAGATACCCAATTTGACTCTTAGATGATGATATCGTGTGTTTACTGCAAAAATTCATCAAGTCCGTTTTTCAAATTGCTACTTAACCAGTTAACTGCTTTCCACGAATACAGTCGTCACCCCTTTGATTTTAACTCGTAAGCGCCCAGCGTCCTTGTTCGAGGACAGGTAACTTTGAACACAATATAAAGGTGTACTATCTACAGTCTCTTAATCGTAGTTCGAAACTATCATAGTTTTATTAAAAAAAATATATGCATATATTTTTTGGGCGTGAATCGGTTAATTACGCACTCCGTGAGGGACTTTTAAAAATAAATTCCGCAGTTAACTGGTTAACTATGTTGCTAAATCAACAAAAATTAATCTACAGTTATTTTTTTCTTTATGAAATATGATCAATTGTATACAAATGCACAAGTGATTATATATATTTCATAATATACATACATTGTCGGCGAGGCAAAACTAAGTAAATCTTAATATTAATACAAATATGTGATACAAAAATTGCTTGGTCAGTTTTTGCAGTATACCCACGATATACAGGTGATACACAGAATTATACAGAGTGATTTCAATATTTGTACTTTCTTTTTACCTGTATGTAGAGCTGGTAAAAATAAGTTGTTCTGCAAAAAATCACCTAAGTAAAAGTTAAATAATAATCGAGCTAATAACAATTAAAGTTGAAATTGAAACGGATTAGACAAGCGATTTAAAATTTTCTTTAAAAGTACTTTTTTTTTAAATGCAGACGCTTTACGTTATTAAATTTAGAAAAAAATTGCTATTTGAAAAAATTGTTTTAAAAATGAAAAATTAGTTTGTTATACATCATCAAATTCAGAAAAACAATTTCTATTAAAATACGTTAAAAAATACGCAGGCTTATTTAAAATTCTAAATTTAACAACTGAAGCAAAAAAAAGTTGAATTTCAATAAAATCAACTTTGACGTTTTTTTAGTGGTCTGAACAGTGTCATTTTATTTGATTTTTATTTCATCAAAATCTGTTAATAACTAACAGAATTATACCTTAGGTCGTTTTTTATAAGACAGCCTGTATAACATGAGGTTTTTGTTACTAAACTAGTAGGTGCCTTCTTTTTCTAGGCCAGTTTGAAAGAAATGGTCATCCGTTCTTTGGACATTGTTACTATTGTTGTTCCAGCCGCTTTACCTGCCGCCATGACTATCGGTACAGTTTACAGTCAAAATAGATTAAAAAAACTAAAAATTTATTGCATTAGTCCACCTAGGATAAATGTATGTGGTAAAGTGAAACTGGCCTGTTTTGACAAGGTACTCTTAAGTTAGATAGGCAGAATCTCGATATGTTAATGATATTTTATAGACCGGCACATTGACCCATGACGGTTTAACAATGAATTCTGTAATTCCATGCGAAAATGCCACGTTTCTAAATACTGTTTCGGATATATCGCAATTGCAGACAACAAGTAGATTTGTTTGTGGTATGGCTTCTTGTCATTCGCTCACAAGAATTGGAGGCAAATTAAATGGAGATCCTCTAGATCTGAATATGTTTGAATTCACTCAATGGGTCAGTAATATCCTAATATATCCAAAATTTCAGATTTAATGTGATGTTTTAATTTCATAGCAATTAGAAGAACCAGGTACGGATGAAAATACAAGATTTGATATGCTTGCACCGACCATAGTAACGCCACCCAAAACACAAATTCATTTGAAAATGGCTCATAGCGATTCTCGCATATACTCGAATCAGGTATGTTGTATGTGCATTACACACACCAATGAAACGTTTGTTTCTTTTCAGGATTCATATCAAATAGGTTTAATTCGAGAATTTTCATTTTCATCTACCGTTCAGTGCATGTCGGTCATTTGTAAAGACTTAGTAAATCCAAATATGTTTGCTTTTACTAAGGGTAAAGTCTTTAAGTTATTGTAATTAGTCAAATTTCTAATTTCACCTTATTATAGGTGCTCCAGAAAAACTCCACAATTTATGTATTCCAGAAACTTTGCCTTCCGATTTTCAAATTAAATTAGGCTATTACACTGCCCAGGGCTATAGAGTTATCGCATTAGCTTATAAGGAATTACCGATAAAGTTTAAATGGAAAGACGCACAACGAGCTAAAAGAAACATGGTATTTAGTAATCTATAAATGTAGATTAAATAATTAACTGTTGTTGTTATACATATTTTCAGATAGAATGCGATTTACATTTCTTAGGATTTTTAATTCTTCAAAACCCATTGAAACGTGAAACAGTTTCAGTGATAAGAGAGTTACACAATTCCAATATTCGTACAGTTATGATTACAGGTAAATTCAAGTCTTGTTATTGTTGTCGTTGTTATGTTAAATGTTGTATCGTAGGAGACAACATCATGACTGCCATAGCAGTAGGTCGTGATTGCAATATGGTTGGTCCAGGTGCAGATATTTTTATTTTATCAGTAACTGAACTAGATAATCTCAATGAAGCTCCTACCATTGTCGTTGAAAAAGCCGGTAGTGGCAATCGAAGCGATGTAGTTGTAGTTGATATTTATAAAACGGTAATTTTTACATATGAAATGATAAGGACAATTGCGTAGTTCTTGATACTATTTCTTATAAAAATTAGGTCACGAATGTGGACACCATGATTTTGTTCGCTCGTTCGATTCCTGGAGATCCAATTTTCAATTATATTCTTATGTAAAAATAGGCTACTGGTTTATAGTTTGATAACATAGATTTGACATGTCCCGACAGATAGTTCAGACCAAAAAACATCTAACGGCCTTAAATTACACGATCGGAATGATCGGTTGACGTAGACGATTCAATTTAAATCGTAGCAGTATCCTGTTAAAACTATATGTTTGTGAGTTTCAACCCATCCATTTTGGATCACTAAATTCTTTTTCCATAAGTAGTGTAGTATTTTTATGTAAAATAGTGATTCATACTTTGCATATTGTATCGTCATTTATAAATTTCTACATTGATAATGTGACATATTTTAGAACTGTCATTTTGCCATTGATGGAAGAACATGGACAAAATTGAGATTGCATTATGAATCGTTAATCCCGAGTCTAATAGTTCGAACGACAATTTTTGCTCGATTCCAGCCTGATCAAAAGACTCAACTTGTAGCAGCATTTCAAGAATTAGACTACATAGTTTCAATGGTAGGAGATGGAGCTAATGATTGTGGCGTAAGAATAACTGACTGACATTTTAAGATTTCATCTAATATATATATATATGCAAATTTAGGCTTTAAAGGCAGCTCACGTTGGAGTATCACTTTCACCGGCAGAAGCAAGTGTTGCAGCACCATTTACATCTGCCATTCCGAATATTTCTTGTTTAATACATTTGATATTAGAAGGCAGATGTTCTTTGGTGACGAGCTTTGCAATTTTCAAATTTATGGCTCTCTATAGTTTAATTCAATTCGCCTCAATACTAATCCTTTATACGGTAAGTTATAAAGTTATGTTCAAAAATGGATCATGAAAGGTGCATTTCATCAACTTATAGTGCTCTTTCTCATTTGTAGACATCACAAAATTTATAGTAGTAAATATTTATCATGTTTCTTAATTAATACTTGTAAGAGACTCTCAGTCAGTGGTGAAACGCATAGTTTATATATACATTTTTTTTTGCTGCTTAATGTCTTACCATATAATATAAAATTTGTTACAGTGCCATTCTATCTTAGGAAATTTCCAATTTTTGTATATTGATCTCATTGTTACGACTACATTAGCTATTACCATGGGACGGCAAGGTAAGTACTGATAAATTCATACATTTATACACACATAGAATACATGGAATTATTGCTGTGCGGTTTTTTGTCATTATTTAACACGTTGACTGCTATGAGAAGCATAAGACTCTTCTTAAGAGTCACAGTCATTGGCCATGAGGATCAACAGTTAATTCTCATGTAGTTTTATACTTTATCGCCGCAAGGAGCATTTACGCTTCTCGGTTCAATGTAAATCTTACATTCAAATACAGGGCTGTAAGAACTGTACAGAAGCTTAGCCTATTTCTAAAAAAATCACATGTTAATTCTCGTGGTTGCATAAAGAAGTATTAAGAATACAGGGTCTGCGAGAATTATACGTTGCTTCTCTGCTTCAATATTAAAAAACATAAAGTTATAATTAAAAAACAGCATTATTATGATATTTAGTACTATTTCTAACCTATTAACAACTAAAACAGTTTTAGTCAAAGGGAACCTAATTTTTTTCTATATGACGGCTGTGAACATGTTGTTAAATCTGAAATTTACATAAATTTACATTACGAAAGCAAATGGTTTGGAGGTAAACAGAAAAGTTTCTGAACTGTTGGTTAGGTCTTGTTAAAACATTTTTGAAATCTCTTAGAAAGCTCCCATAGGAAAATTTTTCATCAGTTCTACTACTTTTTTCTTCTACTTTTTTCTCAATTAAATGACTATTATTTGTTACAGGTCCATCAAAAATTCTTCGCTCAAAACGACCAATGTCTTCCTTAGTCTCTGCTAAAAACTTACTGCCATTAATTTTGCAAATCACCGGCTGTGCCATTTTCCAAATAGGTGCTATGTTTTTTTGTATAGACAAAAGTGGTTTAACCCCATATCAGATGATGCCGATGAAGAAATCGTGGTATCTTGGGAGAATACGGTGATATTTACTGTTTCCTGTTTTCAATATGTTGTTATGGCTTGGCATTTCTCGAAAGGAAAACCTCACAGGTATTAAATTGTGACTATTTCATGTGATATACGTAAAAATATATTCTGTAGCTGAATATTAATGATCGCCTTCCAATAGATCTCCCTATTGTTATGTACTTGTTGTCAGACTAGGTTTACTCTATATATTAATTGAAATTTATATAGTTGAATTTTTTTCTAAAACTATTTATAAGAAAAGCCTTGAGCTTCGAATACACTTTGTACACTATACAGGGTGTCTCAAAAGTAAACTTAATCCTTTTAGGGATGTGTTACTTTCATAAAAATAAGAAAAGAGTTTATATAAACATGGGTCCGGAAATGCTTCGTTTCCGAGATACAGGGTGTTAAAGTTTAAGAAAAAATAATAGTTTTTATTTTTTAATTCCTAAACGGTTTAATATTTTTTAACGAAATTTGGTATACGTGTTTAGCATATTGGTAGTTTTACTCCGAAAAATTTCCAACTTTAATCAGTCAACAGTGGCGGAGGTAAGGGTGTCATGTGTCAGTACAATTTTGTATGAGTAAAAAGGAAACCCATATCTCCACCACTGATGAATGGTTAAAACTGGAAAATTGTCGAAGTAAACCTACCAATATGCTAAACACGTATACCAAATTTCGTTAAAAAATCTTAAGCTGTTTGAGAATTAAAAAATAAAAACTGTTCTTTTTTCTTAAATTTTAATACCCTGTATCTCGGAAACGAAGCATTTCTGGGCCCATGTTTATATAAACTTTTTTCTCATTTTTATGAGACTAACACGTCCCTAAAAGGATTACGTTTACTTTTCGGACCCAGTATATACATGTATTTAATAATAATTATCGTTTGTTTTCAGACAAAGCGTCTTTACTAGTATCTGGTTTATTTTAAACGTTGCACTTCTGATGGGATTTTCAATTTGGATTATGATCGATCCATGTAAACCCGTAGCAGAGCTCTTAGAGCTAATTTATGTCCCACATAAAGCAAAAGAACAAAGGCATTTTAGATATTTGCTTATGTTGTTTCCGTTCGCTCACTATATATGGGCAGGGTTTATAGAGGTAATAACGGTATTTCGCATATTCTATATATCTTGTAGCTACAATTGTCCAATGATTTTTAGGTATTTTTGTGTGATCGTGTTTGGTTAAAAAAAGTATTTCAATGTCTTTCATGCAAGACAAAACCTAAAAACAAGTACAAAAGGATGTTACAGGAGCAAACTTTTCTACAGTATTTGAACTCCTTACAAATTATTTCATATAGGTGACAATTGGTTAAGTTTCTTGTTGAATGTATTAGGTTTAAAATAAAAATAGTATTTTTGAAACCAAAACAAATAAACCTATTTTTCAGTTTGTAATTCTTTTTTTTTATTTTTCCTTTAAATATAGTGTTTTTTATCGATGTCTTGTCTTTATGGATGGTGTTCTTAATTAGTATATCTTTTAAACAAAAATCGACTGTTCTATACGTTATTTCGTCTACGGCCAAACAAAAAATCTTAACTCAAAAAAGACGAGAATATCCAAATTTTGAGTTGAAACCAAATGAGAAAAAAGGTCGAGTTTTTATCCTAAAAATATTCCATTTTTAACGAGTATTTTGTCAAAAAGATTACTCCTCAAAGTTTCCTTAGCTCAACAGATTGGACACTTCAAATACGATTCCAAAATTGCGAATTTCCATAATCCCCTGTATCTCAAAGACAACGAATGCTAAGAAAATCTTCTTGTGGCGTCTTTTATTTTACGGAAGCTGCATATTTCTATTTTTAACCCATTTGAGTCCACTTTACTCGTTTGGATACAGTTAAATTTCTGTGGGCTGAAATGGATTAATAGAAAAATAAGAACTCTCATAAATAGAGCGGAATAAGGACAACTTGGTATTGATTGAGAACTACAAGATGTGTTCACACTTTTAGTTATCAAATTCACTGATAAGAGGTGACATTTACTGATATATTTATCAATATTCGCAAGTAGCAATGAGAGATTTTTCATTATTAGTAAATTACTTGGTTTACTAATCATTTGTTAGCCTTAACTAAACAAAATCTATAAAATTATAATTTCAAAATTTAAATGGACATGTCGGTAAGAAATCGTACCACATGTTTTACAAATTTTTAAATTGCATTTTCAGTTTTTTTTCTCCACCAAAGGAATGGTACTTTTTAAACATTGGACATTTAACTCTTATGGTGGTTTGATAGGTTCAATGATTGCAATTTTTGCGTTTGCATTTACATATGAAGCAGTGAAATTCTTCAGGTTAGTTGGAATCGCAATAATTAAATAGACTCTAAATGGCGATTAAGGTATTTTCTTCCAGAGGTCATCTTCTGTATTCAGCCAATCTAATCAGAGAACGAAATAGGGAGTCTGGAGAAGAGAGATTTACACAGTACGTGTTTTGAATTTTTAAAATATCGTTTCTTAAAATTCTTTATTTTGCAGATTAACAATATTGAGTAAATCTCATTTAGTGCAGACGTTGTTCTTTGTTGTTCAAATGATATTAAGTTACTTTCTTATGTTGATTTTTATGACTTATAATGCATGGCTGTGTATAGCTGTAATTGCAGGATTCAGTTGTGGATATTTCGTTTTCGGTTGGAGGACCTCGGGTATGGGTCAGATTAGTGAAGAACATTGTTCGTAAATTTTCTCATAGACAATTAGTCTTATCTCAAGTATTCATCGTTAAATAAATAATCATTGCAATACTGTTAAGATAATAAAATGTCTCCCTACTTATAGAAGATTCATAATTTTTCTTCTGCGTCATAATAAATATATCTTCTGAATATAAATGATATGTTTCTCCAGCTTTTGTAATTTTCTTCATTAAAATTTGTTTGTTTCAAAATAACTCGGTTCGTGTTGGCTGCCCTACTTCATCGTTGTTATTACGTTAAGCTCAGGAGATTGTGTATTTCTTAAACCAAACTTGTTTGTCATTGGAAAAGTTTAAAGTACTCACTTGACAAAAGTTCACAAAATAACACCATTTTAGTAGGGCCCAAATGTTGATGCCCAGATTTCCAAGCTTACTTCATACTATCTGAAAATCCAATGTTTACAGGTCGTTTTTAATCTCAATCCGTCTGATTCATAAAATGGATTTTTGTGTGACTTAAAGTATTAATTTCACGTTTTCCAAAAAACAATCAAGAGTTTCGTAATTGAATAGAAAAAATTCAAATAGGAAATACTATATTATAGAAGATTATCAGTTAAAGGCACCATTTCAAGTACGCTGTTACTCGAAAAAACCGATATCACGGTACTTCTAAGATTTCTATAAATACGTAAAGGCAAGTTTGAGGGTTCAAGAACCTATCTTAATCAAACAAAGAAATAAGCAACAAAAAATTAAGATGAGGAATATGAAGAATTAATAAGACATGGACTGGAGAACCAAGTTATGATAAAATAGACAAGAGTGTAGGAAAACACCTTGGAAGAGCATATTTAGCGAAATGTTTAGGTTTATATAAACCTATATACGAAAACAATGTTAATGTGTTTCATTGTAGAATTGTGAAGATTGTCAAGTGAAGAACTAAGATCTAAACAGACTATACGAATAAGAGTAATTAAGAGATTAAGGGATTTGTATTGAGGAAGTGTAATCAATAAAAAATAGCAATTTGTCGTGTAATTTTAAACACAATTATCTTCGGGACAGTTGATTAATCCTCTTTTGTACAAGTTTAAAATTGAATAAGCTATAATTTTAGCAGTCTTTTTCTGATATCCTCCACTAGTCAGCATTACTATCGGTATTTTCTGAAGTCTACAATGTTGAAACACAAATTCATCTCTCGCAAGAATTCCCTAAAAATAAACAATATAATACACCTAACCTGATTGATTTCTCAATTTGAAACCTCTTCAGATACCGAAAGTCCTCCTAAACAATCTCCCACAAGAATATCAGTTCCTGCATTATAAACTAAAAGATCGGGAGTAAATTCTTTTGAAGCTACTAAGAGATTTCTAAAATTCCTCATTATTAATGTCATATTAACGTTCAATCATTCATCTTACTCTTTTACAATCCTGAGGTAATCTTCATCAGCAGTGTAACTATCTATGGGAACATTTATCTGAATAAAGTTCTTTGCCTGAACATCTTTAGGGTAAATCCACTTATTATATACATCCATAATGTAAACTTTTTTACTGTCTTTAAAGTCCATTTCGTAACCATTTCCTTGATGTGCATCTAAATCTACTATCATGACTTTTTCCACCTGAAGAATAACATGTTTAACCGGGTTTTTGAAGTAGATTTTTAAGAGATTACGAACTTGTTTAGGGAAATAAAAGAATAAATGCTCGATAAGCAATGTTATATCAGCATAAACACAAAATCCACCACCTTTGGATGAAGAACAATGATGAAAACCTCCTCCTATATTGATAGCCCAACCTCTGTCTAGGGCTAGTTTACCGGCTAAGATTGAGCCACCAGTCTGAAATCTTAATCTCTCCCTAATGAAAATCGAATTGACTCAAAAGCTATGGAAATACCTCATAGGTCTTAAGAAGGCTTTTTGAACTAAACTGTTTGGTACAAGAACTAATGCCGCGATTTCTGCAATTTGGGCCACCTTAAAACTACACTACATTGCACGATAATTACTGAAAATAAATTTTTTTGAGCTGCATTGTTTTACCTTTAAACTTTTTAAATATTTTTTCTTATGAACTAATAGTAAATGTTCAGTTTTGGCTTCGTTTGGCTTTACCACGGTGGTTTCATTTAGAAGACCGTTTTCACAAAGAATCTAGAATTATCCTATAAAATATTAGAAAAGAATTAGAATTGCGTTTACCTTGTAAATGTTTGCCCATTTTCTGGCATCAAATGGATGCAATCTCTCCAGACCGCAGAAATTTACATTATATTCTTTTCGATAAACAATGGGAATTTGTTCGTTTGATATTCTCATGTACAAGGAAGGTGATCTTTCAAATTGAAAATCTAGAAAAGCAGATGAATTTCAATGTTTCAAGCTTGATTAGGTAAATTTTTTTCTTATGATATCGATTGCTCGTTACCGTTAATAGTTTCTGGAACAGCATCCATACTTTAGTCATTTAAATGGAACACTCAGTCATTTTATACAGTACGGTTATTGTTATATGAAAACAGGGTTTTATTCCGTTTCTAAAATCATTGCTTGGAACGACACAGTTGCGTAATTCCAGAAATCTGGCACAGGAGGTTGGCTTGAAACGTGCCGAGGCGCAGGACTGGCAAAATATTGTATATTTCTACGAGGTTTGATCAGTTCATATAAATACGACAGGAATGAAGGAAAGAAAATATTAAATAAGAAGTACTTCTTTTAATTTATATAATACATACAGGGTAGCGAAAATACGGAAATTTTNGAAATCTGGCACAGGAGGTTGGCTTGAAACGTGCCGAGGCGCAGGACTGGCAAAATATTGTATATTTCTACGAGGTTTGATCAGTTCATATAAATACGACAGGAATGAAGGAAAGAAAATATTAAATAAGAAGTACTTCTTTTAATTTATATAATACATACAGGGTAGCGAAAAATACGGAAATTTTTATTTATTTAGCAGTTAAACTGCAGTTTTTAATAACCTTATTAATGAAAATCTTGTACAATTTTAGACCAATTCGCATCATGAAAATGAAAAAAAAAACTTGAAATCGAAACATTAGTTACGACATATTTATGAATCTTATCTGAATGCAATAAAGAACCATTTTTATGGGCTAGGGTTCCAATTCCTGAAACGGTTTACAAGATGATGTGGAGAAAATCCATTGGAATCCGGAATATTCAATGCCTAAAATATAGTATAGATCACAATCAGACAACGTTCATATTTATTTCGTAATTAATGCTTCAGCTGATGACTTGTAAAAGTTTCTGAGGACTCACGATAATATTTTCACGGTAGAGCATGTATAAAAATACAGAAATTGTTATCAGCTGTTTAGTAATGATCAAGGAAAGCTATTGATGAGAGTGTAACAGTTTTCTGGATTCGACAAATTCGGTATACGCGTATATCAGTAGAAACATCAAGATAAAATTGATAATGTAAAACTTCCTTAGAAATGACTTCACGCTTCAACATTATTGAGTACACAATGCATTTTTTTGGTTAAAATGTCCTGATTTCTGGACCAGAAAATTTGGCCGTCGATTCGCTAAAATATCAACCTAATTCTCAATCTCAACCATTTGACTTTAAGTAATCAGAGTTTGAAAAACAGGCTCAAAATAGATTACTACTTCCTATTTATAAAGAAATAATAATCATAAAGTGTAATAATTTTAGTCAAAGATTGTCAGTTTACTTCGTGATTCCTGATTAACCAAGAACTTTTTGGAAGTACGAATTTCTCTTGAGAGTTCTTCTACTACTAATTTATGTTACAATCACCTTTATTACGAGAAGCTCTTCTTTGAGGTTCTTGAAGATTGTCTTCAGCAGCCAATAACAGTTAAAATTTAACATGATTTCGTTATTTTTTAAAACTTTTCCAATTATTTTTAAACGCTCTGTAGAAAATAATAATTATAATGTTGCTCGTTATGACCTTAAATGTTGTTACTCCGAGTGACCCTGATTGCAGGTAATAGTAACGATCCAGTGTGATGATTTTAAACAATATTTTAATTTTTGTGATTCTTTATTTCGTAAAAAACTCTATTTCTCAGGTAAATAACAGATGACCTTATTGTAATGTCTTTAAAAACAATGCAATTTTATTGTCGAATATAGAATGAAATTATCGTTATTGGGACACCTTCTTTCGTATGCCAACAAGATGGAAGCATGATAAAAATTGAACCTGAATACACAGAAATCAGGTTTTATTTTAAGACTCTTAAATTTAGTCCTTAACTTTTTGTTTTATATAGATTACCAGAAGATAATGAAGCTCTATTCAGTTTTAATACTGAAAGAGCCTCAAATTGCAACATCACTCAACGATGCACTCTAATGACATGGAAAATTATCCGCGATTTCGAGATGTATCTTAACGAAAATTACAAAAATACCGGCTCCACTGGAACAATTCAATTTCGTAATGACATGGTTGATGAAAGATTTGTTTTCAGCTCAGCCACTTTTCCATAATGACCAATAATGTTTTCAGCTCGTCATGGGCTTTAACTATTTGCTTCATGTAATCTTGAAAAATCGACAAAATATGTATGAGGAAAAGGAATTCAACCTGACGTATCCATGCCAGAAAGACAATTTTGAAAGTTCTGAATTTCTGAATCATTTATTTTTGAATATAGGGACCAATCAAATATATTTTTCTATGCCATTGATTGTTAATGCTGATTTTACGTTTTGCGGACATCATTTTTATTATTATGTAAGGAATATGTTGAATTATTGCTATTTTCAATTTTTGTTCTTTGAATTTTAAGTTTCAATGGACATTGATTACTTTAAATGATGAAATACTACTACAAGAAAAAAGCTCTGAGTTGTCTATTATTCCTGAACTCGTTTTTCGAAAAAGAGAAAATACGTTTTCAATACGTTGTCAAGTAATAGATACTCAAAGCAAAAATGAAATTTTACAGGTACGTTTGTTATCTTTAAATGTGTTATGTATTTGCTTTTGAACATTTTATTTTTATAGGAATTTAGAGAATTCATTTTTGTCGAACAGGATAATGAAATCGGAAATTATTTGGAAATTTTCTTACCATTTATATATACTACATTCAATGTAGGCACTCCTTTCTCTATAACGGCCTTTATTGATAATCCAAATAAATATTCGTACCAGGTATTGTAATAACTTCTATTTAAATAAAATCATTCATGAAACTGCAACAATTACGAGGAGGCATTGAAATATTCTTGAATTATATTGTGTACCTAGTTTTTGTTTCTTAAATAATTAAACTTTACAGTTTCAAAATTCAAAAGACATTTAATGGAAGTTTTATTCAAATTTCTGAACATCAGAATCCATTAAGTTCTGGATAATAAAAGTATCAATTTCTAAACAATGCCTCATAGACATAATAAAGATAATGAGAAGGAATATGTGTCACAAAGCCAACACAGAAAGAGTTATTTTTGTCAAATTGCCTCAGTGTATTGAAGCAGTTTAATGATGCAATTGTTCTTTAAAATACATCGTGGGTGAGTATTATATGGAACACTTTCATTCACAATCAATTGCAGGTGGAATGGTCCTGTATTTACGAAAATACGTTATTCTCGATTTGTGAAGGACAAAATCAGTCAGATCTACATATTAAAAATGGATTTAATAAAGAAGGAAAGTTAGTTGTCCATTAGTCATTATTTATTTCTATTAATTTTGTTCAATATTATTCAGTTGCACTATCACCGTTACCCTACGAATGGAGAGTGGTAAAAGATCTGTTAGTTGCATTGTAATTATTCTGTCCAATGTGCCTTCCATTGAATTCCACGTTGGGTATCCCATTAAACCGGAACATGGAATTGAAATTTATGCAGAAGTGTCTGATTTACGAACATATTGTATGGTTCAGTGGTCCGAAAATGAAACAAATCAAAATGTGTTAAGCACAATTGTAAGTTATTTTTTATTAATGCAAATGTTAATAATAGATTTATTTTAAGCCTGTTAAACTTTATAATATATCTTCGAAAGATGCAACTTTTTTGGACGAGATAGTCGAATTAGGGAATGTAATGGTAACAAAACATTTTAAATTAGAGTTTCCAAAAGTGTCTAGTCACTGGCCTGGTCTAGAAAGTAACTATTATCGGTTAAAACTTCTAGTTGCTTGTCCATCAATTAAAGAAATTACTGACAAACTCATTACTAAAGAGTATCCCGATAATTTTACATCAATAAGTGGCGAAACTATATTTTTTGTAAATCCAACACCTTCAGGGGTCCAGAAAATCGAAGTGATTTTTCAGGAAAATAAAGCTTTATCATCTGAATATCATTTCCATGTTCATAACAATGATTCAAAAACGTTATTATGTAAATATGGATTTTTACTGGAAGATTTTGAAGTTATTTTTTATTCAGGTATTAACACGTTTAGCGCTAAAACAATACTGCCCTATAATGAGGGTGAGGCAAATTTCATTTCAATTGAAATTTTTGACTAAAAGAGGGAAACTTCCAGACTTTGGTGTTGAAACTTTCGTGCAAGTTTGCGATTTTCAAAATAGATGTGCTAAAAAGTTTGGACCTTTGGTAAAACCTCATTTGAATACCGATATTTCCACGAGGCATGGCGTTCCTTTGAAAATGCTATTTTGATTTTTTATTGGTTGTTTTTTAGTAACATTTTATTTACCATTGAACAAAAGCTTAGGGAGGAAAGTTTTTATAAAGTTTTCGCAAATATGTTTATGATTCTATGGTCTGTTCAATGTCTCAATGAAAGCGAGACGTATAGGGAGTTGTTTTCGAAAAAGTTGACCGGAAAACTTCAACAATTGTTGCAAGACAAAGACGAATCGATCCTTAATGAATTCTTAGAAAATTTATTAATCTTTATGGATCGTTTGAGTTTGACTGAGGAATTCCAATCAGTAAGTTTTATTAATTTTAGAATAAACACGGTTTGGTTAAAATCAGTTTTAGCTACTTTCCATAGTTCTCTCAGCCAGAAACATGAGAGTTCCAAGAAGATGATCAACTTCAATCAAACTATTTACTTTAAAATGTTTAATAATTAATTCTTGTTTATTGCAATAGTTAATCTAATAGTCTATTAATAAAGTAAAAGTTAATGTTACAAACTAATATTTGTCTTCATTTTTTCTTTTTCGGTGTGAGGATCTGAAACATTTAAAGGAAATATTTACAATATTTGCATTTTTTTTATAAAATAAGGTTTTTAGTTCATTTACAGCCAAAAACTTGCCATATTGAGTAAACAGGTTCTTCTATCAAAATATGTTGGACATTGAAACGCATTCAAATACATTCTTATATTGCTGTCACAGCTATGAACACAAAAAATACTTTGTGCATTTCACATTTTAGAAAAATAGTTCTAATACGTCGGTCCTTTCTGAAGTTTCAACATTAAATTGCAAAAAAAGTAAAAAGATAATTTTCTTTTAATAGAAAGAAGCGAGAATATTAAAAATCGTTTTTAAGTTATATGTGGTGGGTCTAAAGACTAAAAAAAGTACATGTTATAGATGAATATGAGATTATTCTTACTGCTTTTAAGTCGTTTCTCATAGCCAAACTGTTTCCTTATGTTAATATCATTAAAAACTATGGCAACGAGGTGGCTTCAAGAATTTGGTTAAGAAGGTTGCCCTCTTTTATTATAGAAACCAGCAAAGGTGATTATCTCTTTGCCTTAGGCCGATCAACTATTTATCTGTATGATAATATGTCTCTCTGAGCAATAAACACATATAACCTCTAATTAAAGACTATAAAATCCACACGGCTAAATCTCTTAAGAACAGGATAATTCTAGAAGCGACTAAAAAACTAACTGCCTATGAATAAACATAAGCTAAGTATGACCATTGGTATTCCTACAGAATACACTTATTCAAGCAAGGACTTACCGAGAAACCAAACTAAGTAGAAGCTAAGGAAGGAGAGAGAGAGAGAGAGAGAGAGAATCACATTGTGTGTCACTGTCCAAAACTTAAACCTCGAAGACTCTATATCTGGGGAAAATAAACTTTTAATCTAACAATAACACCTTAAACACTAGATGACACAGATTATTCAAACATCTACGCGACAGGGAGACATCAAAATAACGCTAAGCTTTTAATTGTGTTTACAATGTTCTATGCTGAATTTCTAAAACTTATTATTTGTAAAATTTCCTATCAAATAGTGAATTTCTTAGTTCATTCTATATTTCAGATGTTATATTTGACCCTGTATACTCAAGATGTTATTTACTGGCGTAAGTTCTATGATACATACCTGAAATGAGCATAAAAGATCTTCATTTATTGACATTAAAGCTCCTGCATTGTCAAAAGTACCACAATAATTAGGTGCAGAGAATAGGGTTATCAGTTTTCTTTGAGCGAAAAATTCATAACCATCCTCAACAACCTAAAAAAAAATGAATTCCAATTAGGTATTGTTTTTCGAAAACTGAGTACCTACCTGATGACCTCGACAAATTAAATCGAAATCATGCTTTTGTAAGAATTTATTTACCACATCTGGACCAAAAGCGAAAGAAACTCCTCTGTCATTTTCCGTCCAACCTATGTCAGGACTTGGGTCTGCCCATAATAAATCACACAATAAACCTATAAAAAATGGTAATAAATGTCAGTTCATATGAAATTTTGTTATTGTACCTTGCGTGGGAATTTCGCAGGGCCTTTTAATGTTCCTAATTTGTCCTATGTGAACCAGATCCGGACTGAGGCCACCGTGGCAACAGAAAATTTTATCGTCAATGACAGCTGCGACAGGTAGGACGTTAAAGAGATCAGTGAATATTTTGAATAATTTTATGTTATATCTTCGTTTACCTAAAAGTTAAATAATTCTGTTATCATTCAATATAATTTTCAAAATATCCTCAGAATCTCATTTAATCTGAACGGATTTAATATTTTTTCGAAGCAACAATTATCTTAATAATCCTATGTAAGGGTATTAACTACGTAATTTAATCTGTATCTGTATCTGGAACTTACATTCATCAAAAAATCCATAAAGCTTACAAACTTGGGCGGCTTCATGATTTCCTCTTAGCAAGAAGAAATTTTCTGGATATTTGATTTTGTAGGCTAAAAGAAGACACATTGTCTCGATGGATTGTTTACCACGATCCACATAATCGCCCAGAAATAAATAATTTGCAACCGGAGGAAATCCACCGAATTGGAACAACTTTAGAAGATCGCCAAATTGACCATGAATATCACCTAAAAAGTTTTTAATGTAGTTCTTTGGTAAATAAGAAATGCATTATCCAAATAATACTACCTCCTACNTAAAGATGATCTAAAATCCTTAAGACAACACGTACAGATAATACACATAACGATTAATTAATTTAGTATTACCTGTTCGATTAAATTAGCATCCAGAGTGTAATCGCATCTGAATATTGTTTAATAATACATGATACATGGACTCAAGCAAGTTGAAAACATCATATGTAAATGTAACAGCTACTTACCATTCGCTGTTAATTTTTTAATTATATTATCCACATCTAATTTAACGTTAGCCATTTGACTGGCGACTCTGGTTTTTAACAATAGAAGTCTTAAATCAGCCACTATTTACAAAATCGATTGTCTCAAAAAACAACCTCGAACACAACTGAAGTTGCCCATTAAAATAACGAACAATAATTTATAAAAGATTAGATAAGGAGACATTTACCGTTGTGTACTGATTATTTTTGCAATTATCGGTTTAATATTCAATATTGAACGCTAATGATGTTTTCACACCATTATACCTGTAACACGTGACATGAAATTTACCATAAATGGGTCTAATTTTACGAAAAGTATTATTTGAAAAGTTTACTATTCCAGCAATTTTTATAACAATCTCACGTCTCTGTTGATAATAATCTTGATGTTCTGGTGAATGAACTTGTCCCTTTGTATGTTTTTTGTTTAATAAATCCAGCATAAGTATAATATTATCTAGACGTTTTATTAAATTGATCAAAATATTTTTCAGTAGCTCGATTGGAATAGACGATTTCGTTGAAGAACTTCTTTCGGGATCTTTGTTCTTCTGCCAATCTTAAATTTTCCTCTGCGATTTTCTTCCGTTCATCTCTAAAAAAAAAAAATCACCAATTTGATGATGGTGAATTGAGAAAAATGAACCTTAGTTTGCGTTCCAATTCCAAATTTATTAGATGTAGGGACTTTTGCGTTCCATTGATGTAATCGTCATATTCTCTTTGCATTCGTAGTTCGAGTTCTCTTTTTTTCTAAGAACAAAAATAATGGTGTGTATTTTTAGTGTTTGTGGGAATTCTTATCGTTTTTACTTTTGCTTCCTCGGCTTGTGCAAGTTGTTGTTTTCTAATTTGTATCTTTTCCTCGTCGGACATTCCTTTATACAAATAAGCGATTTTCTTGCCCGGTCCCATATTACTTTGAGACACATCAGGATTTTCCGTTAACAAATCACTGGTTAAAGTATTATAAATTTCTGCGGTATTATCTTCGAATGTTTGTTGCCGTTTCGTTGTGTTAATTTTACATTTTTCCTCGGCCTAAATTACATTTTAAACTCATATTAATTAATTTCAATTCTTACCAAGGCTAAATTATATTTATTCGTTGCCTCTTCCAACTTTTTTCTGCATTCTTTTTCAATGCTGTCCAATTCCAGAGCCCGTTTATCTCTGGCAATCACAGCAGCTGCGTAGTGAGAAACTTACAAATCCGTTAAAATGGAATACCTTATTTCGTACCTTTATACGCGTCTTCAGCCATTTTCCTTTCTCTTTCTGCTTGTTCTTTTTCAATTAACTGCTGATCAAGCCAGGCCTTACTTTGTTCTTTTTGCAATTTTAATCTTTGTTCACTTATGAGGTCTTCACCTTCGAATCTGTATTTATCAAGTTTTTATTATATACTTTTCTGAATAATAAAAATTAAAAATACTTTTGAGCCGATGATGGACCCAGCCTGGGATCGTCATCATGTAATCTACAGGGTAATTGTTTTTTTATTCCATTTGGATCATTCAAATCGAACTCTCTTCTGTCCTGTGGTTTTTGGTAGTTCAAACGGAACTCGTTTATTTCCCTTTTTAATTTCCTTTGTTCCTAAATGAGACAATAAAATATAAACTCTAAATAACTGACATTTGTACCTCATGTTGTTTTTGTTCGAGCGCGACAGCTATTTGGTCCGCTTTCGTCAAATGATCCTCAAAAATTTCATCAATTCGTTTTTGTTCCAATTCCTGTTTACGTTTCTCGTCAATTTGAGCCTTTAGTGCTTCGGTATCTATCTGCGTGATTTGTAAAAATAAAAAGAATTTTTTTAAATATCTTTTTACCCCAATTAATCTGGCTCTGGGATTAAAGAGTCGCTTCTTACGTTCTTCTTCTTGAATCCTTCTGCGTTCAATGTAGGCAGCTTCACGACGATCTTTCTCGGTCATCAATTGAAACTCAAACATGTTGTTATGTAAAACTTATAGCGAAAACTGCCGGAAAAGCCAAAAGTCAACTGACAGATTATTGCTATTTGTTTTTTATCGATTTTTATGGGGTGTCCATGGAGACCATAAATATGGCGCGTGCGAAAATAAAACCAATTTAATAAAGCTGCCTGTTTCAGATTATTTATTTTCAACTTTATATGAATATTTTTTACACATTACATCCATTTTTGGAGGATTGCCTCTATTACGGAAAAATAGAGCGTTAATTCGAAGAAAAAAATATTACATATTACAACCTCATCCTGAAAAAAAGGGACCTGGAAAGTGACTTTAAGTTATAAAGCACCTATACAATGTATAGTAGTGGATAAAAATATAGCAACTTTTTAATTGTTAAAGCGAGTTTTACTTTTGAGTAGGGTGATTTATTTTGTTACATAGCGGGTGTTCTAAAAATACAAGTCCAAAATGGAACGATGATATTCTTTGTGTTAAAACATTACGATTTGGCTCAACAATCATTTGGAAAAAGTGTCCCGTTTGGATACTATTGATAGTCTAAGTTCTTAAACACGAAAAACATGTTTCTTGTCGTATCTAGAGAATGGAGAATGTTTCAATGGATTTTAATGCAACTCATTTGCATCTATTCATTATTACAGGGTTTGTTTTGATGTATTATTCATGTCTGTGTGCAATGTCCAAGTTGTAAGTTCTTAGCTATTTTCGTACAAGAATGACCAGAGCTTTGTATTGGTCACTTGTATTATATTGATGTTTTTCCTGCCAATACACTGACTCTTCATCTATGTTTTCAAACGCTTAGAAATTTGTAGTACTGGTACTATATTTAATATTCTTTTCGCGAACATATTTATAATTGTAACTGAAAATATTATTCCACTTTTTTTTTATTAAAATTGTATTCTGAACCCGATTTTCAATTTTTGTCCCCCTTGGTATAAAACACCCTGTACGTATAAATTGGGTACGTAACATCTCTCCCAGTAATAATTTCTAAAAATGTCTTTTTAATAATTTCTGCATTGTGTATTTTTACAAAGATGGATTGGGTGAAAGAGGGGATAACATTCTAGTAGAGTAGTTGATTAGATCTCTTGATTTGGCCATCAATAACATCCAAACGAGACACTTTTTCCAAATAATTTTTGAGCCAATGTTTTGACCCAAAAAAATCTCGTATTATTATTTTTGAGACACCTTGTATAGCTTCGGTTTTTATAATTTGTTAACACCAAATCTTATTATAATAAGCGAATTCACATTCCATGCAGTGGCTTTAACACTTTAAACAACATGACTTAAAAGTTACCAGAAATTTATAAACTTTCAGAAATGGGCTATATACCGTGTAACTTTGTTCTCCAAGACTGGTGAAGAAACCTTATCTCTATAATATTGTTTTAAACCAAACAACCTGCTGAAAGTTCTGATTTAAATCCAATGGAAAATTACATGGCACATGGTATTGATCTACATCAATTTGTCAATCAGTTGTACTGGTTTACGGCAGTACAATGCGGATTAATACACAGTTGAGCATTATTAGAGTTAGTAGTGAGTTTAGTGAAAATGGGTGTTCCATCATAATCATATAACCATTTTATACATGCCTTTGAAAATTTATAATATTCAAATTTTTGATCAATTCAATTGAATAAATGAACGATGAAATGAATCATTGACGCCCTTGGATTATTTTTGAAGAGTAATGTTGTATGAAAAGTTTACATAACTAATCGCCAAACAATTTGAACATAAAACAATTTACACCTATAAATCGCGAGATAATACTAGAAATGTACGCAGTTATCCTCGACAATTTCACTAAAAAATTGATGATGTGTCAGAGGGTTGGTAGTGGTCAAACAATTATTATGAACCGTTTAATTTTATGTTACTTAATCCAACAGTTGGGATCCTTATTAGAACACTTTTAATTTTAGGAATTACAATAGTTGTTTTTTCTTTTGTACTAAAGTTGCTACATTTTCACACGTCACTGTTCTTAATAAATACCTAGAATTTAGGAGAAAAAGACATATTAAAAAAAATTTATACGAAAGAAAAATACATAAAATTAAATTGATAAGAACTATACGAGTATTGAAATTTTTATTTACCCTGTAGATTTTTTTTTGCACTAAAAGAAAATTGTTTGTATTTTAAAGGGAGGGCTGAAAAAGGATCGTTATACAGTGAAATTAATTTTATAATGAAACCTCAAACCTTCATTATTTAAAGATAAAAATGAAGTGGTATCTGCCTAACTCGAAAAGCTGTTAATTAGTGGATG
The DNA here is from genome assembly GCA_013372445.1 of Hypothenemus hampei. NCBI lineage: Eukaryota > Metazoa > Arthropoda > Insecta > Coleoptera > Curculionidae > Hypothenemus > Hypothenemus hampei. Next base: position 893,146 of record JABRWK010000020.1, on the reverse strand, counting down.
TTGTCTGAAGCAGCTCTTTGAAGAGGATAGGTTTAAAATTTTAGGCTTTACGATCAAATTTATCTCTTTTCTTTGGTGAAGCTTTAATATGTATATTTACATTACATAAATTTTCTATTATATTATATAATTCACATAAATGTTTCAGTTTCAGAATAGAAAAGTCAAACAAGAAGATTATTAAACAGAAAATATTTACGTCTACTATATACAAGGACTATGTACAAATTAGTAACAGTTGTCTCAAGCAATTATCGTTTAATATTGCTTATAAAGTGCAGAATTGGATTAACATACTTGAATCAAGCCAGGAATTAGTATACTAGAACTGGTTCCCAATGTGTTTAGGAATGGTTATTATACATATGACACGTACCAAATAAATTGTAAGAAAAGTAATAACGATGTAATGTTGAACCATATACTTAGTGTTATTTATATGTGTTCTCTTTAACAAGTAAGTGCATAGTTTGATAAATTATTTAAATCTAGTTTTGAGCATTTTCGCCTGTTAAGCCTATATCCCTTAAGCCAGCTTCTATGTGATCGGCCAAGGGAGCGTCTTCGGGAACTTTTCCATGTTTGTATCCCGTGAGAAAATGACAGGTTCCAGGTATATTGGTTGGAAAATCTTTTGGCAAACACGATCTATCTCGGGCCTCGAATGAAAATCCTTGGGTCGAAAGTAAACGCCTAAGGAAATCAGCAATTTATTAGATTTCATTCTTGAATTATTTCCTTTCAAGTAAATCGGCGTTTGTAACTGTCTATATGTGTTAATCAAGGATTCATTTTTCATTTGTTCAAGTTTTTCAATCAAATTTTACGAGGATCATTCAGAAAAATGAAGTTCAGGAACAATTGTGGCAAAGTATGAACTGGAAAAAGACAGTCCAAGTCCTTCCGGTTAAAATCTCATTACATACAAATTAAGAGTTTAGTTTCAGTGACAAGACAATCCAAAATAAATAAAAACATGAAAAATGCAAGGCTATTTTAAAGTTGATGATTTGGAAGAAGTAAAATAAAAAGACGAAACTTTAACATGATGTTTACCTATTCTACCACCTAAACGACAGCAAAGACGTTCAAAACAAAGAAGAGGATGTGAACAATCAAAGATGAAAGATTAAGAAATATCCATGAAAAAAATACAAGTCTTAGACATTTTTCGAAAAGTTTGCTCCCAAACCAATGAAAATGAAAGTTTTTTAATGTGAAAGGAAAGTCCCGAGGGTGAAATGCGAATGGAAAAAGACAGTTTTCGTTTGAACAAAAAAATTAGGCAAGGAAAAGACATGATTTGAATATGATTTGAAAATAAATTTCAAAAATTCTTATTTTCGATGACATCTATAAATTCAAGCAATTAATGATTTATTCTATTATCAAATACAAATTTCTCTATTCCCTTTATTCCATTTGAAACTTCAACAAAACTAGGTGTTTAGCTTGATTATGGAAATATTAACTGAATGAGAACTCCTTGTGATTTTAAAGTCAACTTTGTGTAAGAAACTTTATGGGTGTGGTAAAACAATAGTAGAACACTAGTGGAGAAACTTCGAGTGAATCTCAATATTCGCATAAATTAACGAATTTAAGGAGTATAGACGTTAATTGGAGGAAATAAAAGATTGACCATTTAAGAAACGGCCTTTAACGGTAAATTTTAGAAGTCTTCTAGAAATTTTAAAGTATGTGCTGGAAAATATTGAATTTCTAAATAAAATTCATATTTGTTTAGAAGATATTCATGAATTTCCTTTGATTTAGTATTGTGGGAGATTTTCATTTAGATGTCCATTGTCACCAACAATTTCTCAAACAAAGACTAATTGGTTCATTTAAAATTTCTTGATAGAAACAAGAATCAAGGCTTGTAGCCTTGTTTGTATCAGATAAAATTAATAAACGGGTTCAATTACCATCAAGAGAAGCGTAAACCATATTTTCCCTTATCGTCAAGGGATTAAACCCCTTTAATTGCCTCGTTAATAGCCATTATTAGTTGAAAAGTGAAGATGAAATATGCATGTTAATTATATTTTTTCAATTTTCCAACTTTTTATTACGAAGGACCGTCTTCATCTTTTAATATACATGTAAATCTTGAAATATTGTTTATGCATTCTATACACAACACCACGGATAGATCCGCAATCTGAATTCCGAATAGGATTTTTCCGAATTTTTCACATTTTAGAATATATACTTACTCGTAGGTGGTGGGACTAATATTTATTCGTAAAGGTTCGCTTCCAGATTCGAATTTATTGGCAATGGTCACGTTATGACCGAACATACAATATCTGGGCATCTTCACTCCAACTACACCGGCTAGAACCGATCCAGTATGAATTCCTATTCGCATCTGGAAGAAAATAAATCCTGTAAAAGAGCTAATTTAACTCTGTTGAAATTTTCCTGTTATTAATAAAGTTATTACCAGGATTCCAGCTTTAAAATTTCCGCAAATTAAAGTTCTCGCTTACTTTGCTATCTCCGGGGCATATTATTTGCTTTAACAAGTTAAATTGGCGGAAAAGTCTATGAGGAGCATGCAAGTTAAGTAATTAATTGCTAAATTTCTGTTAAGTTGATACTTATACGTATTTTTTATAAAATGACACCTATAGTTAAGAGAGAGGTTTTTCCGTCAGTTTTCGAAAAACCTTTTTTCATTACGTTGGTTGTAAAGAGCAGGGAAATTGCCCGTGTCATGTTTAAGTTTTCCGCTGTGCCTGGAACAATACATTCACTCCACTAACTTTTCAACTTTTAAAAGTTTGCATTTTTGATGTCAGTTTTTCATGCCAGGAAATTGACTTACAGAATGGAAAGGCGCTATGCTGTCTAAAATAAAACTTTTCCGACAGAACATTTTTATTTTTCTAGGTTTCAATATGCCGTTTTCTCATGTGTAACAAAAAGTACACCTTCGGTACCAATCTCATATCGTCTACAGAATTCATAGTTTTTCGTCCAAACGAAGACTTTTGAATGTCATCGTCACTGTCTACGAACTAGTTTTACCCAAATGTAATAAAGTTTTCATCGGGACAATTTTAAAGAAAAAACCGATCCGTTTTCTTCTCTGACATTGGTTTTAACAGGGCTAAGTAAACTGTCATTGTTAGGTCTATTATTTAGGTTAAATTTGAAAACTTAAATTAACGTTCATCAAACATATTACAACATTTTATATGAGTGATAATCTCCTTTAACCGGGAATTTCAGTGTTTTTGCTGTGTCTAGCCAGTGCCTTAAATACTTAACATTTTTGTGGAGAGCCCATTTCTCACCACGGTTACATTCTCTTTAAAAAAGGTTAATATCTGACATCTGATCACAAGAAAGAACACGCAACTAAATTCTTTGGGTTTCCATCGGAGACCATATGAGGCTATGAGAGTAAGAACGGACTAACCTTAAAAACGGACCAATCCACTATAGTCCAATTTTGCTCTTTAAAAACTGGAATATAATTCGATACAAGAATCTTTTTTGAGTAGCCATACAGTATTGAAATAACTGAGGTGATTGAGCTCACCTTTGTTTTCTTCTTTGAGTACACTGGTTTACACGGTTTATATACTTTCGTCACAATATGTCATTTTTTCTAAATTTAGGGGTGTTAAATACGGAAAAAAATATTGAAAACATTTTCTTACGACTTATTAAGAAAATCCATATTTATTAAAAAGAAAAAATTAAATGAATATCTTAAGAAATAAAAAAAAAGAAAATTAAAAATGATTAATTTAACTTTCTGTGTCAGCCTCTCTTAAAACAGACCAACAATAATCTCCTAATATACTCGTACTTTCGTCTTAAAAACTGTTGTGTTTAACGTCAAAAATTAAATAAAAGCAATTCTCGTACTAGCATTATAAGACGTGATAAAAAAATTTAAATATTACCTTTTATTAGTATAAGGTACAATAATATGAAAATAAAGATTTCATCCGAGGTATATAAAAAATATTAAAATTTGTAAACCAGTGTTATTTTTGGACCCATTAATGCTATAAAATTAAATACTAAAAAATTGTGGGATAGTCCGTTGTTGTTCTCATAGCCTCATATGAGGCTTATAAAACAATGAATCTAGAGAGAAAGATTATTAAATTTCCTTTGATGGCCTTTTTGAAGGTTAACATGAAGTATAATTATTCTCTCTAGTGAGATACCCCAAGAGAATATTGGGAACTTTAATGAAGAACCATGCCTATGAGTCTTAGTGCTGGTCGTTTAAAAGCATTCTTATGTTTTGAAATACGAGATATAAAATACTACAACGTAGTGATGTATTATTTTGCCAAACGGCACATTATGTTCAGTCTAATATTTATAGTCGATATATCAATATCGCCATGATGCAAATGGAGTCGACTTTTAAGTCGAGACTCTAGAACAGTGATTCTTAAACGTATCATCTTTTAGAGATGTTTGAATATAAGAAAAAGGCGACCTTTGTACATGGGTAACTGCATTGAAACACACCGCTTGTTGAGTTTCGAAATACCGACACAACATAATAGTGTATCGGAAACATACACACAATTAGCCAACAATAATGGTTTGGGATTTTGTAAGAAATCTTGATGCAGGATAAAAAATTTAACCATTATGTGCTGAAGAAAATATTGGCACTAAATTTTTGCTTAAACTTCTGATGTCTCTATTACACGGTTTATTTGCTACACAGGGGTTGGAACGAGTCATGGGTCTTCACCACATTTTTCACACATATCGCTTGATATTTGATCAATTCTACTTCTTCTGTTGAAAATGCCATTGTAGGTTTCCCTAAAATTTGTGTAGTATTTAATACTATATGTTTTAATTCGACTCTTCAAGTTTCAAGTATGTAGAATAACAAGAAATGAATGAAATAACGACAAATTAATTCGTAAAATTAGGTAAAAGGCGAATGAAAAAGTAAACACTTTCCGTCGTTAACAGACCTAACAAGAAGGATCATGTGGTTAAAACGAGTAATTTTCTGAAAAGCGATCAAGTAAAGGTTTCTCTTTCACGAAACGCAAAAAAAAAAATAATGAAAATATTACCAAGAGCCATAAGCGAAAGACCCTTTCGAGTTTCGCTAAGGAATGGTCTACGTGATGATTGCTTTTATTTGTCTTTGTTTTCTAGGAACGAAGTTATTACCATCACCTCATCGAAATTCCTGAAATGTATGTAGGAGAATTGGAATTCCGGCTCAGAATAAGGACAAACAACTGTCCCAAATTCCTTATTTATGAAAATTGCGAACAAATCATAATTTTCAGCTTGAACCTTTGAAATCAAATACGTATTTTTATTGAACTGATTAGTTTAAAAGACGAATTTTAAGGAAAATCAAGACATTTCAACGTTCCAATAGGAGTGAAATTCATTTTTTCTTCAGAAATGTATATATTCATGTATTGAATTTTAATAAGTTTCTAAGATTTTTCCAACTCGACAAAAGCTTATGACGACTTTTGTATGTTAGTAAAAACTTTGCCGCGGTTTTTGCCCTAATTTTGATTAAAAAACTTTACGAACCGAAGAGGTCAGCCGTTTCGAACCAAAACTTCTACCAGGAAATTTAATTGGATTTTATGAGAGTTATGCTTTGGGTTAGATCAACGTAGGTTCTGTCAAGTCAACGTTAAAATGATTTACGATTTTGCCTTTTAATTCATTTTAGAACATTAACATCTAGATGGACAGTTAAGATTTAATTACCGGAGAAAATTAATTTTAAACTGAAATTAGATCGCCATGCAACAAAGGCTTCGACCCATCGATTTCATAAATTTTCCATCGATTGGATAAAATGTTTAAACAAGTGAGGCAGCAATAATTTTATTACAATAATAGCAGAGTAGAAAAGAACGTTTAGAAATCCTAGACAGATAGAAAAGGAGCTTGTTTGTGTTTTATATCTCGTCTGAGAACCGTTTTATAGCGTGAATGATGGATTATATCAGAAAAAGTTTGGCTTGCTCAACGGAGTATTAAAGGGGTCTTCTTGGGATTACAAGAAGCAGCAAAGGTGAAATTTTCTTTGATAAATAGTTTCTATTTTTATCAGAATGTTACGTTATGAGTTATAGTTTTAAACTCTTCCTGAACTAATAATAAGTTCATCTAAAGTGTGCGATGAAATATGTTCACAAAAAAACAAGAAATTTCTACTTTTTTCTTATATGCTCAGAGAGCAAAGAAATTTAGTGAGTTTTAGAGGGGCCGTTAGTTAGTTTGAGAGGAGTTCAAGTAATTTCTTGGAAATTTTCTGAACGGAAGTCTTAATATCATGTCATTTAGTATAAAGTAGAAATCTTCAAATTCATAAAATCACAAAGAAATATTGAATGTTTCAATGATACTTCAATGCGAAAAGACACTTAAAACTTTTTATTTGACACTGAAATCTTAAAATATTTAGCGAGAAATTACAAAAATCAAATGATATTTCTAAACATTGCGTAAGTTCTACAATATTATCTAATTTCGATTAATATTCTTTTCAGACAGAACAGCCCCCAACCACATCACTCATAATTAACCGTCATAAAATGATTCTGTTCTGTTTTAACTTCCAAAGTCTCCTAATTGCTCACCATTAAATATGTGAACTAATTACAATTTTATGACTCTTCCTTATGCAGTATAGGTAGACTCAGAGAGATAGAGTGCTGGGTTCCCAGGAGACCGTTGTACATAGTTTTCCCATGAATGTGCTTAATTGTTTATCTGCAGTTGGTTATTGCCAAGAGGACGATAATTGTCATTTCAAACATTTAAGTGGTAGAATTTGACATTTGGTATTATCAGATTTATATGTTTTGCTCTTATGTAGAAATAAAAAAAGAACGTAGAGAAATTAGACAATAAGTTTAGAAGATAAAAAAAACAGACTAGAAACATACGAAATAATTTAGACGAGAACTTCGTTATTCATATAAAATCTTTTTTACCGTTTAAGTTATATATTTCTTTTCTTTTTTATTTAATTCTATAAATAAATATGAGAAGAATTCTTACTCGGATAGGTTGACCATCATGAGTTTGATGAAACGAGCAAGTTTCAATCATTCTCATTGCCATCCAAGCGATTTGTTGAGCATGAGTTCTTGTGTCCTTGTGTAGTCCTCCGGCAACACAATACGCGTCACCGATCGTTTCAACCTAAAATGAAAAATAAAGACGATTGCATAAAATGATCTTCTCAAAATTGTAGGTATATTCGAATGCACATCTTGCTGACAAAATGTAAAACGACTTACTTTGTAAACATCAATTTGTCCACAGTAAACGTCGAACTGATTGTAGAGATCCTGCAGCATATTTATCACCATCATTGGCGTCGCTGTCGAGCAAATTGACGTGAATCCCACGATGTCGCTGAAAAGCATTGTCACGTCCTCGTGGGTCTTGGCCTCTATCGTTTCGCCTTCAACGATGAGGGATTAGTTACATCACACCCCTACTTTAGCAATTTTTTTCCTTTTCTTTTCAACGTCATTATAATTTCAAATTATAAAGTGTGTGTCATATAATGATAAGTTATGTTTCGCATGGAACTAACAATAAATCTTTTTTTTATGACTAAATTTTGTATTTGACACCACTTTCTGATCGTTGAAAAAGTATTATTAATATGGTTATTGCTCAAATTCAAAGGTTTTACACCTGATGTTTCATTCATAACTCTAGTAGATGTTTTGGTAGACATACTTGATATGGCTGCACCTTACATATTTCCCACACGAACATAATGAAAGGAACATGGGATTAACTAGTTTTCCGAGGATGTTCCCGTAGTTGTTGACGAAGTTTCAGGTGTAAAACTCTTATATTTAAACCTTAATATTTATTGAAGCACCACTTATAAAAGGCGTTTACAGTAAGTTTTAATTTTCCAATACTTGACAGATAAATGAACAAAAATTCCAATTCTTACCTAGCCACAATCGTTTTGCTATATCGGGCGGAAAAATGAGATGAAGCAAACTGACGTTCTTTTCCCTTTCCTTGTCGACCGCACGATTTCCTTCTTCTATTGAGCTTTTCAGTTTGTCCATTCGTCTTCGTAAGCCGTCCTGCAAAAGAATGGAATCGTGCAAACCAGTTTCGTTGACAATATAGTTACAAACTGCTCGATGCCCTAAACGATTATATATTTTCCAAAAAGGAATCGAATCGAGTAGAATTAGATAAAAAATAATGGACTTTATACGTGGAACAAATAAGGAATTACTATCCCACCAATGAGAATTTATCAATTTCATTCCAAGAAAGAAACAGGCAATTGGAACATGTTGTAACTGAACATCTGCTCCTTGCGAGTTTCTATAGAGTCAATTCAGAAACTCAATCTTTAAATACGGCCAAGCGAATAGGTGAATAAAGTATTTTCAAGCAGTTATTTATTTATTTCTAAATGAAAGCACCTCAAATAATGTTTCTGTTGAATTTGTCTCTTCAGAAAAAAAAATCATTTATCTTAAAAATGCGCGCTTTAAATCATCGACGTAAACATGACAATTTTTAGTTATTTGTCTACTTCGTTTTTAGTTCCGCTACCATCGGAAAATAAAATAAAAAAAGCTTCCACTGTGGAAGAAAATGTATTTTTTTTTTCAGTTTAAAAAAATGGAAATTTAAAGAATCTGAAAAGGCGTAAAACTAAATTTCTGTTTTCAGTTTGTTAGACTTGTCAGTAACTGTTAAATAGCCCAAAGCGTGAGTGAAAGTAGTATGAAAGGGGGTAAATATTTAGTTGTTTGGGGAACATAAGAACTTTTGACCCTTTTCTGGGTCTACTTGTAGAGTGTAAAGAACCACTACAATAGGATCAAAACGTAACACAATAGTCTTCAGACAAAAAAGCTGGATTCCATTTAAATATGTACCTATTGTGATCCACGATGGGTAAGAAGGCATTGTTGTGATTCATAGTTTTATAGAAATATAGACATTGAACTGTTGATTTATAAATAAAAAGGGGATGTTTATAATTCAAAATCCTTTTTGGTGATCACTAAAGGCATATCATTTTGAAACTTTATCTAATACTATGCTTTAAAACCCTCCACAATCTCATATTTCCGAAGAACAATGTCCGACAACAAATTGAAAGTAATAATAAAATGTTGAAACTTCAGGAAAAAGCTGCAGTAATTTCGTTACCTTAGCCTTCAAGAATTCGAGATTTGCTATGAAGGATAATAAACTTTTGAATTCGACATCCCCAAACTTTGATGATGCTTACGTATTCTACTTAAAGGCATCCAGCTGCTTTTAGTTCAAAGTGATTTTTTTTTGGCTTTTTATTAGTAGAAAATTCCAGAAATACCTACTGAATTTCAAAAATTGTTTTGCCTATTGTGCCATAGCAGTGAATCTCTCTTATTTTCTTAATTCCTTTGAAAAAAATTCCTTATGTTTAATAAATATAATATCACATACGAATTTTAGTCACAGAGAAGTTTGTAAATCTCATATTGATTTTTTCCTATCTTTTACTTTTCTCTTATCGGTAACAAGGGGAAGTTGGAAACCCCTTGTAAATAAGCTTGCAGCTTGAAAAGTACTCGTAACAGATATGAGAATTTGAGATAACGAAATCCGATCGAGCTTAAAGGAAAGACTTGTAGTTCTAACGGATATTCTATAGTATAAGAGAGCATAATAGTTGATACTTTTAAAAAGAACTGCGTAATATTTCATGCTTTCGTTTTTAATTATTTAAAGTGGACCGAATGAAGTATTAAATAAAAGACGTGATTACCTGAGCTCTTGCTTGTTCTCCAACGAGGATAACGTCTCTTGTTGCGTCATGCAAGGGAATATCGGAAATAAATAGGCCACTTCCAGTCAGACCCTCTAAACCGTCTATGAAAGGAGAACCGATAAAGAGAATGGAGTCGGATTCAGGACAATGCACCATTTGCCCCTTAAGTTCCAGATTCTGAAAAAGAAATTTAATCTTTTGGACGACATTTTCAAAACTATTCATAATCGAAAATTTCGAATTTGGAATTTTCATTTTTGCTCTCATAACTATATTATATGAGCTTTTATTAAAATCCCCCAAAGCCAATTATCATTTTAAATCGCGTAAATGCATTAATTATTAACTAATAAATTATTAATAATGCCAGGTGAATTTAAGAGATTTTAAACTTTTTGCATCATAGAAATCGTTCAAATTTTGCAAATATAAATTCCATTTGGACAGGCATTATAAACCATTCACCGATAAATCTCAAATTCTTTTCAAAAACTTGACCCGTGAGAATAATAAAAGTGAACCGGTCCGTTGGGTTAGGGCAGGTTGCTGCAGGCTCTGTTTCCGGTAAATTTATTTCAATCCAGCCCTATTACTTGTGGCTCCACAAAAAGTTACGATTTTAGTTGATCTAATTTATTACATTTTCGTCCTAAATAGTAACCTAGCCAGGTAAGTCGAGTTTCGTTTCGAATTTTTAATGGAAATCCTGTCATCTACGCATTTGAAATTATCATGAAGCGGAAATCTGTTGGTGAATAATCCGGGGAATATGGTGGACGGGTATTATATACTGCAGACTTATACGGGCGTAATATACTAATATTATTCAATTAACATGTAAAAGGTTGACAGCTGTTATCGTAGCGGGATGTCCTGAATATGTTCTAGATGAGTATAGCAGTTCTCTGTGTTTGGGATTCATTTATTTCGCTTAACAGTATTCCCTGCTAAAGAAATTGAATGGGTGCTATATTTAAAATACAAAAATAATTAAAAGAAAATACAAGAATTTCTGGATGAATTAAAGTAAAGTGCGTGTAAAAAAGCTCTCCTTTTATGGACCCGAAATCTTGCCAGAAAAATAAATGACTCCACAAGTTATCGTTAAAATGCGCTCACGTTTTCAATTTATATCAAATTACTTCTAGTTTTTCTTTCTTTTTATTACAGTAGCTTGCACTAGAAAAATAGCCTGACAATAAAGTTTTCCCGCTGCTCAAACCCAATATGTTGTGTTTCAAACATAATGTCTTGACATTTTACGAACAAATAGGCTTAAATGACACGTATTATGGTTAGAACGTAAACAATGCCAATCACATTTAAGTGTATTTTAGAAACAAAGACTGATTAATATTACTATATCATATATCTTTTGTTCTTAATCGATCCACTATAAACTTTAAGAATTTAATTAAAAAACACAATATTGATAATTTCAGAGGGAAAAATTTGAACGTAAATTGCCAATATTGTTCCTTATACACGGTTAGAATGTTTCTTCCTTCATTGCTTTTGGTCGGAACTCTTGTCTGTCTTATATAAAAATATTAATAATAAATATAGACTGGTAAATTGCGGTGATAAAACAATCATTTCCAACAGCAAAAAAAATCAATCAGTTGAATGTGCTTTCAACAATAGAGAGCCACATACCATAAGTCCCAAGCTGCTATCAATATATTTGTACAAAATACTGCCAGATCAATTGGACCATTCTGTATAATTGTTATTATTATTTATTTTTGTATATTTGTACTATCTAGATGGGTATTTTCAAACTATATCAATTATTGAATTACACTTTTACCCTTAGGTCCTATTGATGGTAAATTAGTAAAACAGCCAATACCAGAAATGCCAAATAAGTTTATGTGGATATGATGGAATAATTGCGACCTTGTCTGGATTCGGTTCAACAAACGGAAATGTTGTTTCAGGTGGACGGTTTTAATACATAAAGCAATTTTGAAATGGATCGATCCTCATCAACATCAATCTAAATGTCGCTTTTCGTCGAGTTACTGGTGAAACGTGTTTGAAATAAATGGATTTTAATTTTTTACTTACGTTTGTTGACAAGAATCTATATTCAAAGGGTTTCCTTAAAACCAATATGAATGGTGTGTTTGCCCTTTTTACGATTTCATCAAAACAAAGTCGCAAACTTCTGGGCCGTTTAAATTGAAAATAATTGGCGACGCTAGGGCCTTCGGTTTTCAAACGGCGTCCAAATAAACGCATAAAACCGTATCCTAATTGTACGAGTTCCAGGTTTCTATCTGTAAATATAATGCTTAATTTAACAAATATTGTTCAAAAATTAGTATATTTCTTAATGCATTTTCAGGAGTATCTAATATTAAAGTAAAAACGGCACAATTCTCTTGCACAATGAGCTTGTTTTTAACGCTGCAATAAATAAAAACAGACATAAAGGCATTTTTATGAATACTCATAACATGGATGTCCGTTTCGAAATCAAAAGCTAATTTCCTTGAGGCAATTAAGAGCACCGACTAACATAATTTTCTTAAAATCGATTTTTGATATTATTATTTTTGTGAACCTACCTATGACGAAATGCCATGGAAAGGCTCTACAAAAAGTTGGAATTCCTATAGGTAGATTGTCAGTAAGGTCACTAGTGATTCTCTTAGAAACACCTTTAAACGACGTTTTACTCTCATTGAATGACCCAGATTTTCGTATGATATAACTAAAATGGGAAACGTCAGTTTGCTGATCACATTCACGAGATAGCAATGTTTCCTACCTAAAATGTCTGCTATCGTCCGAAGATTGCGTCATTGTAATTTCCACATCGGTGGAATACAATAACTTGGCAAGTGCTTTTAAGCTGCCAACTAATAGATACGCTACTGCAATTCGCTCGGTTGTAAAATCCAGATGCAGAGTGATATCATTCAGTGGATTGCATATGAAGGCAGCTTCGGTTTCGGTTTGGTCCCCTAAAAAACGAGCCATTGTTATTTGACGTTTTCAAAATGCATTTTAAACCGACCGCCGTCGGCATTCTCCTGATATTTCAGTACGTCGTGGACTCCGTCTAGCGTGGTTAAAAATTCCTTTAGGTCGCCACCCAAGCATTTGAATGAGCGCTCCATAAGGTCCGAACAGCACGTGTTTATTAACTCTTGACCCAGTTTGTCGAAAAAGTCGCTTTCGACTATATCTAAAATGGAAATCGAATCACACCATTGCGAAAAGTGCTGGAGAGGAAAAAGTTCGAACAATAGTTTGTTCATTTAATAAAACTCGAAAATGTTACATAACATTTCCGTATATGACACACATTTAGTCTGCAGTTATTATTAATGTTGTTTACATACTTGTCTCTACATAATGAATGATTGTTTGTCATATTTGTGTGTGTGTGTTCAAGAGGAAGATATATTGTAATATTTTTGTCAAGGGTTGTTTTTTTTTGATAAAATTTTTACTTACCTTCTTCCCAGCGAAGAATTTCATATATGTCTTCCAAGTAAGCGTAATGCTGACAATTGGACACGTTTTCGGGCAATTTATTCCTAAGACATATAAAATTTACTAAAACAAATTTAATGCTATTGAAATATAAATTTTTAAATTTTGATTATTCGATTCTTTAATATTTTCCCCTTCGTTTTCTTTTCATTTCAGATTTTTACACTTTCTTTTTTGAAGCACTTAATTTTGCATCACCGATAAGAAATTGTTGATACACTTAAATTGCATGTATACAGTGCTTTCATAACGTCTCAAACTAATTTTTTTCTATAATTGTTTCTAAAAATTTCATTTTATTTCATGAAAACAGTGTTTACTGAAAAGAATATACAAGGTGTTTCAGTTTTTTGTAGCAATACTTTAAAAATCGATAGAAAATCATATTTTAAAACAAAAAGTGTTATAAACATGGGTTTTAAAAAGCTTCGTTTTAGAGATAAAGGGTATTAAATATAATATTTTTTTAAATAACTTTAGCAAAAATCAGTATAATTTGGTGAAAATTGGAAACCGGAAAGTTTATCACGTAATAAATTCAAATAATATGTTAATTTGGCTCTTGAACCTAGAGGGTTCTGTTTACGGTACTTCAGATACGTTTAAAGACCTGGAACATTTTATGATAAATTTTTAACATTTTTTGATAAGAAAATTTGAAGGGGCAGAGTTTTTTACATAAAAAAGATACTTTCATCTAAGATAACTGAGATGTACTGTTTTTCAATAAAATGATTTGTAAAAAAAGTGTTTATACACTAGTATAGAATAATAATATCTAGTATGTCACGAAAACAAAAAAATATTTTATTCTGTCAAACCGCCATTGTGTTTGCAAAAAGTATTTATTTCTATGTTATTTGTTGTATGTGCTATATTTGATTTCTCATAAATCAAAAAAAAATCCAATTTAACACCCTGTATCTCTAAAACGAAGCTCTTTACAATCCTTATTTACAAAATCCTGGACAAAATTAGTGCAGCATTTGAAAATTCATTAAACCTTGATAGTGAATATTTTCCCAACCACTGGTCGGATTTAAATGCTTTTTTTCAATTTTAGTTCTGTTATTGGTGAATTTTCTGTAGCGAAGACATGTCCAAAAAAACAAATAGAGTGTATAAATAGTGACATGTTTTTTCATCAAATTTTAACATCTCTTGTAGGCAATATCAGGTGTCTCAAGCATATAAAAATTATACAGTGATGTAGACTCGTGTCTTCCTGAATATTTTGTTTTTTTAATGGTGCATCTTGGAGCTTTTCAGAAATATTTAATTTTTCAAGACGTTTTGCATTTTTCCATATGAAGTTTTATAAACTGCAGTACAAAATTAGCGCAAAATTATCATTGCTTGTATTCACTGGAAATACGTTAATCTGTCTAAATATGTAATAATGTATAATGCACCGTATATTTTTTTCAAGCCTCAGTCGCGTGGTAGAAGGTGTTAAATTTTGATAAAAATATATGACACAATTTACGCGCTCTGTACAATATGTTACTTTTATTTTTTGGACATCTCTTCGCTACAGAAAATTCGCCAATAACAGAGCTACAATTGGAAAAAAAACATTCAAATCCGACCAATGGTTGAAAAGAGATTCCCTATCAAAGTTTAATGAATTTTCAAGTGCTGCGCTAATTTTGTCCAGGAGTTTATAAACTTTTCGTTCCAAGATGTAATTTGTTATCAGGTTTTAAAGTTCTGTTACAAAAACCGGAAACATACATATATTATTTAAACGAATTTTAAAAAAGAAAGGTGTTTCCTGAAATGCAAAAACAACAAAAAATCCTAAATCACTTAGCAAAAGTTTTAGTCGGGTACATGATATATTAATTGGTACTGTATTTTTATACAGTGTTTATTTTTATAAACATTCTAAAAGAAATTTGTTAAAAAGTTACTGTTCTGTCACAATAGTGTTAATTTATTCTTGTTTTTGATCCAATAATTTAACTTCACAGTTTATAGTTTTCAAGTATGGGTATACAAAATCTTAAATTTATATTTAATGATCCCACATACCCATACTTAAAATT
This sequence comes from Hypothenemus hampei, assembly GCA_013372445.1. Classification (NCBI taxonomy): domain Eukaryota; kingdom Metazoa; phylum Arthropoda; class Insecta; order Coleoptera; family Curculionidae; genus Hypothenemus; species Hypothenemus hampei. The sequence goes on along the minus strand of JABRWK010000020.1, from coordinate 877,798 downwards.
TATATACTATAAAGTTAATATTAATGTTATTGTTGCTGATTTATTTTATACCTGTTTTTTATTTTGACAATGACAGAATAGTATGTTTGAAATTTGATTTAATGTAAAAATATGCATAGACATATCGCTCACCAGCTGCAATAACGGCACAACTCAAAAATATAAAAATTTGAATTAATCCTCTCTAACAATTTTATATCACATGTTTTATCATTATATAAAATAGCACCACGATAACTCTTCTAATTTTCGGTTGGTGGCGATTGTGCCACTCTTGCATTTGAAAATTTTAAAATTGTAAGATTTTACAAGTTATGCAATACTTGCACAACAGAAATTTTGACAGAATGTCACCATAATATATTGTATTCTATTTATTATTCTTTTTTATTTATTATTATTTCTAGTTATTTTATTTCTTTAATCAACACGACGACTTAATATTTCTGCTGAACAATAGTACTATTAAAAAGTGACAGTTACTTTTATAATAGCCTCAAGATATCTAATTGGACGAACGAGCTTTAACACTTGTTCTATTTCAAATAAAATATTTNTAAACCTTGTAGAAAGTAAAAGTTGCTTTGCGTAATTCAGAACCTTACACGCTGGCCGAAATTGACAATTAAAGATGTGTATATGACTATTCATCGACAGGGTCATTATTTCAAAACGAGCTATCTTGAATAAAATTTAATTGAAAGGAACAACATTTTTTATAAAAAAAAAACACGTTAATTTAGATATCGAGAGGGACATTTAAATATTAGATTTGAATGGGATTATGACGCACCCTCTCTTTAGAACTTTAGAATTTCAAATGGCACCACCTGTCATGTGATATCTCGTTTTAAAGAGAATTAAATTCCCTATTTAACGGTGTAATTAAAACAATGGAATTCATTCACAGAAATTTGAATTTGGGTATTATAGTAAGTGCTCAAAATGACCACCATTATTGGTCAAACAATGAAAAACTCTCTCACCCTTGTCAAATGTTTATAAAGGTTTTTTTTTAGAATATTTACATTTTGGTAGGTAAATGTTAAAAATAAAATAAGCAACAATTGAGTATATGTATTGGTTGTGTTGTATACAACTGAAACACAAGTATAAGATTTTTTTTTTAACTGTCATTAAAAATTTAAAATAGTCCATCCTATAGAAGAAAGAGTTGAATTAATATTCATTTTTTATGCTGAACGTCATTATGTTCGTAGAATTGCTAGTGCTGTTAGGCATAAGTTCGTGTCGGAACTAGTGCAAAAATTTTAAGAAACTGGCTCAGCCAAATACGCTACAAAAAGATTTCTCCAACAAGAGTTTTGGATGAAGCTTTTCAAATTGAAATACTCGTCTTTGCCGTGAATCCGAACTTATCTATTTCAAAAGTAACTGAATTAACAGAAGGATTCAATATTGAGAAGAAATTTTATAAAAAAACGACAAAAATCAAAATTTTGTAGAGAACATTTGTTTCAGTAATGAATTGACTTTTTTGTAACGGTTTTCTTAACAAACACAATTTCTTATAATGAAAATCCTCATTTGTTCATTGATAACCATATCCATTGTCTCCAAAAAATTAATATTTGAGCAGGTATTTTTGGAAGTGAAGTGGTAGGCCCTATTTTTTTAGAAAACAATTTAATAGAAAAATTGAAGAGTAACGTTTCAAAACGTAAATTGTCCAGGAAACAACTTGCGTTTTGAATTGTAACCACGGATGTACATATTTCATTTTGAAACATACTGTAGTTTTACAGAAGCATATTTACTGCACAATATTCATTGTGATCAGCCACTGATTTCATATAATAAATCGGTACTACTTCCAATACACGAACAAGTATAATTTTAAAAAATAAAAAAATGTGAACAATTTCCGTTTTGAAACGTTATTCTTCAATTGTATTTATATCTTCTGGAAAATATAATACAATTGTTGATTATTGAATCAAGGAAATAATTTAAATAAAGAAAATTTATTCTTTCAATAAGATGGTGCGTACTTTCTCTATACTTTACCATTGCGAGAATGATTAAACGAACGACCAAGCAAAATGAATTGGCAGGAGAATTTCTATCGAGCTAGGATCTCCAGATTTAACTTAATTAGGTAGACTTTTTCTTTTCGGGTTAGTTAAAAATAGTAGTTTATAAAACTAAACCGGTTAATATTGGCGAAAAAATAAAATAAAAAAAAACAGATATCGGAAGAATGTCGAAGAATAAGTGGAGAAACTTTGATAAGAGTGAGACGGGAATTTCATCAGCAACTTTTTCATTGTTTGGCCAATAATGGTGGTCATTTTGAACACTTATTATAGAACCTAAATCCAAAGTTTTGTGAATGAATGCCATTGTTTTAATTACACCGTTAAATACGGAATTTAATTCTCTTTAAAACGAGATATCGCATGACAGGTGGTGCAATTTGAAATTCTAAAGTTCGGATGGCTGGGGGTAAGGGGATGCGCCATAATCCTATTCAAATCTAATATTTAAATGTCTTCCTCGATATCTAAATTGACACGTTTATTGTAAAAGAAATTGTTGCTCCCTCAAAAGTTATTCAGATCGTTTTGAAATGAAGACCCTGTATGACAGCTCAGAATTTTGAAAGCCTAAGCAGAAAGTGGTTAAAAACTAAAACACAACAGTTTTTTTTTATTGAATAGATACTCCCTGGAATCCTCCAATGAGCAGTTTTCCCTTTTGTTATTTTACAGAGTATTCCAAAAGTGATAGACCCGAATAAAGAAATTCAAACATGTGCCTTCGTGTATACTAAAAATAATTAATGACCAAATAAATCCCTTAAATTTCACATCACGTTTTCTTCAAAAAACGAAGATAATCCAGGTTAGTTTATATGGTCCTCATATAACTCGCTTTACAAACAACCTAACTATAAATCTTCATTTTTAAGTAACGTCTACAGCATGTTAAAATATACAGAGAACATTTTTTACTGTATAAAGTCACGAAAAACATGGGATTATGTATGAATCCTATTAGAGAGAGGCCTTAAAACAAAATAGAAGGACAAAAATTAGTTATTGTGATTAGGCCGTACCGTTTCTATTATGGTTTAAAGCGAAGAACATAAACAGTGAATGGCAAAAGGATCGATTGAATAGTGTTTTGGGTTGCCTAAGTAAATATTTATGTTTTACCAGGATTGAAAAGAATATAATAATGTTTCCATTTTCGTAAGATACTGTGAATTTCCAAACGTAAATAGTAAATATCACATATTCCATATATTAATTGAATTTTTCGCTCATGAAAACAATTATCCACAACTCTGATTGAACAAAATTCATTAAGTTCTATCCTATGACTTTCGTAACTCGTTTTTTTTTTCATTGGATGGCTTTTGGACAATTTACATCCATTCCAATTGGCTGCTGTTAAAAGCTTTGGGACTCTCAATTGCAACAAACAATTAATAACGATTTCAAAATGAAATCCAAATGAAAATAAACAGTTTTCCTGACTTACAAACAATCATATCTTGACGGTTCATGTTCAAGTCTTTCTTTCTGGATTAACGATTTTACGGCTTGCTGCATGGCTTCGTTCTGAAACAAATAAGAACTTTCAGGATATTTATGACTCTCCGTACAATCCGATGGGAAATGAAAATTACAGTCATTTTGAAATGAACATTTTCTCTCTTTTTGATCTTCAGGTCATAAAATAAGGTCTTTAAATGCATTTTTTAACATCCATTAGGCAGTATGTAGCTTTTTTATACAAAAACCAGGGAACGGTAAGTTAAGAGCCTGTCATGGAAGATGTGAAAAGCCTCCAACATAAGATATACGGTAAAATTATATTGCGTTCTAGATAGAGAGGCTTGGAACATATAAAAAGGTTTTTTGAAATGAATTTATATCGGGTGAGGTTCATTTATATGATAAACTGTGAAATATCTCGTTTCCAATGTTCTAGAAAGTGTTTTAGAATGATATCCTGTGAAGTTTAATGGGTTAATCATACGAAAAAGTTGGTATTGAACTTTTGTTTTCTACTAACTTTGAAAAACTTTTCAAGAGATGTTTCCAGATAGAAAAGTTTCCAACTTCTTCAAATGTGCACCTATTACTTTCCTGGATTTTGGTTATAGAAAATTCCTTCTCGAATATTATTAATTCCATTTTTCCTCAGGCATAACGTCATATTTACATTTCTGCTGAATATTATCAGATCATTACCGAAAGTCAACATTAATAATTTTTTTCTATATAAAAATCCTGTTGCATTTGTTCTACCTGTTCTCCCTAGAGCAAAGATGAATAAATTTGATGCGGTAAAATTCAAATTGAATTTCATCGATGTCTTCATTTATTTGCACTCAATTTTTAAACGTTAAAAATATAAAATATATCATTGTCTTGAATTACCTGCTCTTTCAGCAGTGTCGTGTCTAAAAAAATTGGACATGTTTAACTGCTGAGTCGTCACGGTTGGCAAGTACATATAAAAAATTTCAGTCGTTCTTTATAAAGCTTTTTGCAATCTACATTACTTAACTGTACTATGTTTTTATATTCGTAAAAAATTTACAATGATAAAGTATACTGACGAACAGGTCAAATTAATCTTACAATTAGAGAGACTATGTAGCTGCTGTCTTAATAAAATAAAATATTTTGCTTTATTTGTAATTACATATACAGGGTTACTCAAATTTAATCTGCAAAATTTTACCAGCGTGTTGTAAATTCAAAAATAGGACAAAAAATTTATTACAACTGGGTCGAGAAATGTTTCGTAAGGTAATTACAGCCTCTTAAATGGGAAGTGCTGAGGGTGCATTTTGCTAAATATCTACGAAACAAGGTGGTGTAAGCTTACGAAATTTAGCATACTAACTAAACATGATAAGGTGCATGTTTATTGTGAAAAACATTATCAAAATTTTATCAGGGACGCATCCAGTTAGCCGGTGTTGCAGGAAGCATTTTTCGATTCATGTTAGAATAAAATTTTTGTTTTATTTTTGAAATTACAAAAGGCTGGTAAAATTTTGTAAATTAATTTGGAATCATCCTGTATAGATGATTTAAACAGTTTCTCAACATATGCAATCACTACATTCATTATTTAATCCTTGTTTATGCAGGTTTTAATGAACTTTTTTAATTACCAATTCTAGAAATAGTTTTTTAGAATATTAAAAGCAATAAAGTTTTTTTACGAAACAATTTAAAAGGTGACGTGCTATCAGAAAAAGGTCTAGTAGAGAAACGACGACAATATTTGCCTTGGAACTCTAGAAGCAAAGGAAGCCACTTTATCTCAACTGAATGGCGGCATTTTTGAATGAGGTACAAAGAGGTTTTAGCGGATATTTTTTTTATAAAGTATGATTTACATGAATTCGGGATTCTGCGAAATACATGCTTTTACATCGTCCGACATTGCATAATTTTTCAGCTTCCATATTCAAACAGGCTTTATTCCAGTAAATGGTAAATTCACCGAATCAATCAACAGTCTAGTCATCAAATCAATACCTGCCCTTTGTTTGAATTAAATGTCCAAATGATTTGTATTGTTCTGCTGTAATTTTATATGGATATTTTTCGGGAAAACATTCAGGCTGTTTTATTCTAAGTGGTAAAAACTCCGTTCTTGTACAACTTGGGTTCTATCATTTCACAAAAGCAAGATAAAGTAACATACCGAGGGATGTTCAGAAAACTTTAAGAAAAAGTTATGTGACATGTCGTAAACATTCCTTTTTGTGATGCAAGTTTCCCTAGGAAATAGCATTCCTGCTATTTTGCTCAAATGGTTTTTTTAATTAGCTTAATTTGAAAAATGTTTCCAACAAAAATAATGGCTTGCCACCACTTCATAGCCAATTCCTGCAACGTTAAATCGGCAGAAAACTTGATAAATGTCTTGTTTTAAATCAAACCGGATTGCTCGATTAACCAAATTCCATTTCGATTAAACTACCATGTTGTAAATAACCTATTTCCTATATGGAAATTAATTAAAAAGGTTCTCCAACAGAGAATCCATTAAACGAGTCCATTGATGCGGTGCATGTATGAACATTTCGAGAAAAGGTCTATTTGAGGTTGAATGTATCGCAATGTATCGTCTACTCTGAAGGGATATAGCACAATGGGATTTATATAATATGGGAAACGACAAAACTTTGGTTAAAGATCAATTCAATTCAATAGTCACGAACATTTATGACTCATAGAGTATTTAGTTTCTTCAGACAATTTAGAAAACCGATTTTAATGGAACGATCACAAAAATATCTAAAAATATCTAGATAAACTGTACGAAATATTGGCGAACAGCTAACAAATAGGATCGTAAGACAATACTATTTACTGAAATGGGTCTTAATGCACAGACTGCTATCAAAAAACCCTTGTTATCCTTAAAAAAAATCGTAAAAGTTCCCTTCAATAGGAACTAAGGAAAATGGAAAAATGAAGCTAGGCTATATATTGTTGCCAATATGTTTAGACGTGCCATAAATTTACCTTTAAAATACCCAAATTTTTGCTTTCATGAATCTTTTTCAATACAGTCGTACTGAAAATATCAATATTGCCTTTTGTTCAGCAAAATTTGTTTAGTTCACGCTAGGCGTTCCAATTGAAAATCTTTTGTTCTTCCATTTGGAGAATATCGTTAATTTTCTTTGTAACATGTGTAACATTGGGAACAGAGAGACTGTTAGTGACTCATTCTAACACTTGAATCAATTACATAATTTACTGAACTTTAGATTTTTTCTTTCTAACATTCATTCAAATTTTTATTATTAGATTCCTAACGAGAAAATTACTACTATCATTGCGTGTCACCATAAGAATAGAACCCATAAGTAAAGAACGAAAAATAAAAGTCTATTTTTCCGAAAAAAAAAAGGTTTATTAAACGTCTAGTTTTTCAATGTTTACCATATATACTTATTTGTTGATTCTCTCGGATAAAATTTTAGGAATTTCGACAACAGGAATTCATTAATAAACTGGACTTTGATTTATTGCTATCGCTCATTGACGAGCTCTCTCCTCATACAGAAAAATGGGTGAGATACAGAGTAATATTAGTGACTGTGATAGGCGAAACGGTAATTTTGAAATTCCAGGTTCATAGGCTATGGAGAAACAACAATTTCTATCCATAGATACTCTGTAAAAATTTAATATCCTGACTTCTAACTAGAAAACTTTCACGATTTCGATAAATTTAAATAAAAATATAAAAGTTTTGAATTAACCTTGCAAAGTATTATATGTATATCTAGAAGGGGTAACTTATATAGAAAAGAGTTGGTTTCCAGACAAATTTTTTTAAAGAATAAAATTTAATTGAAAATGCCCAGTTCGTCCTCTTGTAGAAAGAGAATAATCCGAGACAATATATTCCCTTAGAATTCCATTTTCTTTTAACAACTTTTTTAAAAGAGATTATTATTCTGCACGCTTGGAGCTCATAAAACAAACACTTCCTGAAATTATAACTTGAAAGTAAAAATAGATTTCCCACCATTGCAATTCAAAAGGAGTTCTAATGGCACGTTTTGTCTAGTAATTTAAAGAAAAAAGTTTATAATTTTTCCTTATAGGATACAGGAAACACGATATAATTTACTTTCAAAAAGTACCTGGAAGGTACCGGGAATTTACAATTTTAAAATTTTTCTAAAGTTTCATTTCTCTGTATTTACAAAAGGCTTTTCTTAAGAAATCTTTTCAAGAAGGTTGTGAGTGAGTTTGACAAGGTATTAATGATGATAAAACATTTCAAGAGAATCTATAATCTTCAGAATAACCATTGTAGTAAAATCACCATAAAATCAGTTCCTGAAGATTAGTTTCCTAAGAAGTAAGAGTCATGAAGTATTTGATCTTTTGACATGACTTTTCAGCAGAATAATATTCCATGGACAATGGGGTTTGAATAAAGGTCAAAAATTATGATTAATATTTGCCACGCAAATATCCAAGTCATCATTTTTTGTCTGTAAATTAGACTCAAATTATTGGGCGGAAGATATTCCAATTAAGTGTGCGTTAGAAAAAAAGGGCATTTGCTTTTTAGTGATTTATTTGAGTGCAATTTTTTAAGATTCTATCTAATAAATCAAATGCCGTATCAAGAGTATGAGGAAAATTGATCTAAAATTATGTGATATCTTAAATTTCGTTAGTTATAAAAGTAGAATTTAATAATAATTTTAAGTCTATTTTTAGTAATAAAATTGGAAAGACTTGAAACACAATATTAGAAACATTAAATGTTAATTTTGGTCTGAAATCATTCATGTAAGAAACAAGCAATTCTTGCCATTGTTACTACAATCATTTTTCAATGGACCGTACAGACATTACGGATAATGGCAGAAACATTAGAAAAGAACATTAGAGAAAACATAAGAAAGATTGCAAATGATGTTGTGAAATCGTGTAGCTCATATCAAGCAATTGTATCAGATATTTCAAACAAAATTACATATGTTCATACTTATACGTCAAAAAATTGAAATTGTCAGATTTAAAGTTTTTGTTCGTTAATGCAAACATATTGTCAGGGCAAAACAAACACCGACGCACGTTATCAAGTTTGTTTAGCCCTGACAATATGTATGTTCATTGGAAGCGTGACGCATCAGAAAGCCTTGATGGACATGGTAACCTATTGACCAAAGATTGTGTGTGCTTGTGCATTCTCACCTGTTGTTGATCAGTGTTAATTGATTATGATAGATGATTAGTTTGGCGTTTGAAAACGCGTTTATGTTCTATCATCCCAACCAATAGGTTTCCACGTTCCGCAAATTTTCAACCGGATAATGACGAACAATCTTCAGCAGTGTTCTGCTGACATAATCAATGTCTCTAGCTCCTAAGGGTCTCCTTATCTCGATTCCAGACCTGATGACACTTAATCATACAATACAATTTACAAAAACATAATTCTGCCTGTCTCTAGTCAACTATTTGTCTTACCCTCAAACTGCTTGCTCTCCTCTTTCTCAAAATTTAAAAACTACATTTGTACGCTAGTTGTGTTTCGTGACATTTTAGACATTACAATCAGTTTGTGAAAACTACGTAAACATTTGTGTATATAAAAAAGAAAAATCAGCACACTTTTTTATCAATTCTGGTATATTAATTGTATTTTCATAAATATAAATATATTTTTCAATAAATTCCTTTAAAGACATAAAAATTATGAGAATTTATGTCTTTTAGAAGGATTAGATGATCACATACTTCCCAATATCAACGTGCAGGAAAATACACAAAAACTTTATCTTTTTAAGAAGTCCATTTCTCAATTTCTGAATCATAAGATATATACAGGAGAACTAAAATAATAGCAACTACTTCAGTTTGAACAAATACCTATTTCATTGAACAAATATCGAACGACGTTCTTTATACGAGTCTCACTTCTAATTCAACCTGTATAGAGAAATCCTCCCTATTTTGTTCACACACAATGATTGAGTTCTATCTTGTGATAAGATTAGCACTTGAATTTTCGGATTGGAAGCTATCGATTTCTCGGTTAGATCTCTAGTTCTTTCGTGAGATAGTACAGTATGTTTTCCCAATAGCAGACCAAAGGCCTTGTTAAAAGGAGTGGTATCCTTTACTGTATCCTAATGGATTTTTGAAAAACGTCTCACTCATTACTCGTTTTCTCTAATAACAATGTTTAACATTTTCAGAACTCTGTAGTGTTGTAGCTCTATGCTGTCAACATAATAGAGACACTCCTAATACATCATGCGAGAAAATACACTGGTTGCTAATTAATTAAAAGAGCTATGTTGTTTGGAACGAACGTCCCTTTATTAATATAGACCTTGTTACATAAATTTTCGTAATTGTTCGACGTTATGGTCGTTTTGTATTCATTCTAGTGTTTGAAAGACATTTGACAACACCTCAAAGGTCGCAAACACGTGTTCTATTATGCGGAAATTGTCAACGGAGATTAATTTTACGAAACTAGAACCATAAAATGTGGACGCTTTATCCAAATAACCGAGGCCAAAGCGGTCCTACACATTCCTACAATTAAATCCATTTAATAATCTATTAAGGCACTCATTTGTTCGTGTTCGAATGGCCACAATTCATATTTATTCTATGGGGAACTATCTACGGTCCTAGTGGAATGCTTTCAATGAAATTTTCAAATTATTCTAATGGTCTTGTGTAATTTTGATTTTTTTTTCAATTAATGCCTTATCGAATCGAGAGCAATTAACTGTTTTCGGTCGAATTCAGTGAGAAACGTGCTCAATCATTAATTTGGACAAGCTTTGTTTAGTTTAATGGTCTTGTTTGGTGGCCATTTAGATAGAACGCGACATAGTGGACTCAAAAAAAATGAAATGCAAAATACAGTCGAAGCAATTATTTAAATTAAATTTAGGTAAGGATTCCCAAAATGGTTATAAACTCGATTAGGAATAGCTTGCCCGGAGTTCAATAAGCAATTACCATGTATATTGGACGCTTACCAGGAATACAAATGCACACGAGTCTAACTAACTACGTGCTGGTCATATTTGTATGGAATGAAGGAAATTTTATTTAAATTTTTATCCTTTGAGAAATTGCCTTAATTTTGTAATCGAGAGTATGCAGAATGCCTATTTTGTGTGTTAGTGTGAAGAATAAATTAGATAGCATTGAGTCAGTGGCTTATAGGCCAAGTGGACAAATGGGAGTTCCCAGACAAATATATGTATAAAGAATGTTTGGAAACTGGGTCGGCTTCTATCCCAACCCTTATCTCCCTGTGTTAATTTATGACTATAATCGATCTTAAACGCTTGCTCAACTATTTCAACACTGAATTCAAAAGAATTTTTTCATTAATGACTATGCCAAATAAAGAAATTTATCTTTGGTTTGATCCTGCCCGACAAATGTTCTGGGTAGGTTTGAAATTTTCTTTGTTTTCTTTTTTTTAGTTACATTGTACATTTTATTCTATTTTAATAGAACGAGGTCCAATATTCATGAATATTGACAACATAAAATATAAAACCGATGAAAAAGAGGATATTTCAAAACTCAATATCTTAATTTTAAGAGTAGATTCCTGGCATTTTTGTGGGCAAAAAATCGTTTTCCATTTCTTAACCAATTGCCCCTTTTCGAAACTACAGCCCGAAACGTCTAGTCAATAAGAACGCGCCAAAACGATTTTAAATTGTCACTATTGCCAAATTTATTTTTATGTTATTACAGAGGCAAGGTTAGCAATTCAAAAAAATTGACAATCATAAATATCTGGCACAATGTGACAGCTAACTGTGGGTTTTGAATTTTTCGTTTTCTTGTGTTTCAATGCATAATCACTTTTTCGACCTTTTTCAAAGCCACTATGCAGGGTGTTTCCTAACTTTGTAACCTTTGAAACTTGAATGTATTTTTTACGTAAAAAATATTAGAAGGTCACTTGTCCTTAACAAAAAATGGCAGAAAAGTTACGACTAAAAACCAAGAGTGTCTCCTCAGTTAAGCCCCTAAGGACGATATCAAATGACTGATAATTGCTGAAAATACAAAATACATAATGGTAAATATTCTAGCTAAATTGAAAACTCTATCTAAAGTAGTTCAAATGATATTAACTAAAAACCACTTTTGGACCATGTTCAAATAGCTGTATTTTCTTTAGGAAGCATTTCCGAACTAATCGTAAGTTGATAGGAACTTTTTTTTTATAATTTTTCCTGTAGAATCACTCCCTGAAGTAAAGGCATATAGTTAGGAAACATCGTGTATAGTGGCTATGAAAAAAATCGGAAAAGTGATTATGCATTGTAACAACAAAAAAAAACGAAAAATTCCAAACCCACAGTTAGCTGTCAGATTTTTATGATTGTCAATTTTTTTAATTGCTAACCTTGTCGCTGTAATAACCTAAAAATAAATCTGGCAATACTGACAATTTCAAATCGTTTTGGTGCGTTTTTATTGACTAGAGGTTTCGAATTGTAGTCTCTAAAAATGGGGCAATTGATTAAAAAAATGGAAAACGATTTTTTGTTCAGAAAAATATTAGGAATCTGTTCTTAAAATTATGATACCGAGTTTTGAAACACCCTATATGTAAATACATACATATACACCTAATTCTGTTTTTACACGATAAATACGTTTCCGAAGAATACGTGTGAAAAAAGTTCGTGTAAAAACAAAATTGAAAATAATATTCAGATTTATTCAGGTTAACATTTTCAAAAAATTACATTTTTTTCTAACTCAATAACGAAGAAAATTTTTTCAACATTTTCTTGAAGATCAAATGCATTATTTAAATTTTTATTAAATTTAAAATATTTATATTATGAGAGTTACTCTACCCTTAGCCCTTTTAGCAATTTATTTTCTCGGTCTTAGTCTATTTAATTTTGAAAAAATTACTTTCAAATTGCATTTTAAGCGGCGGATTATTTTTAGAGAAAAATTGTTTTTATAATAAGAAATTGGTAATTTTACTTTTAAATTTCTTATGCCAATAACTATTAATAAAATAATAATAATAACAGATACTTCATCAATATATAAGATGTTCTAGAAAGGTTTATGTTCTGAAAAGAAGATTCAATGTTTTGTCCTTCGATTCCATTTTAATGTATATGTTTTTCGATCTTTGTTCTTTTCCAGACTCTGTTATTGGGACGAAGCACATATAAAATAATAAAGAATTGATGTACAAAAATGGTTTCGATGCATGTTTTTGGTTTCTTTGGTTCCCTCCATTAAATGTTCTCTTAAATTTTTGATTCAAAAAGTTTACTCTGAACCGAAATTTTTGAATCAAGAGTTAGAAAAAAGTCTATAGGAGTCATATCTGGTGATGATGATGATGGACAAGGTACTTTTCCTCCATTTCCAAAGAACTGGTTAAGGAATTTAAGGACTCTTTAGATAAGAGCAAGTTCTTTTTGCAAATTTCTTCAAAATTGAGCGAAAACTGGTAAATTAACAGCATTTTATTGTTAACGTTAGAATATTATTTACTAATTTCTAAACATAGTAAAGATAAAGTTACATAGTTTGCTTTATTAGAAATATATTAATTATTGTTGTTTTCAGATATTGCTTTCGATAACCGCCAATCGTTGGAACTTCATTATTTTATGCTTTGATGTTACTTAAATAAGATATGTATTCTAACTATATTTACAAATTTGGACACCTTAATAAGTAATTATTTATGGTTTTAAAAATTTATAAAATAAATTTGTAATCGAGGTTATATTTTGTAAAACAACAGCTTCTTTATTTTAATAGTCTAGTAGTAGAAATGTGAAAAGCTGATTTTGTGCTGTAGCAAAAAGTCCGGATTAGAATGTTTAAAATTGAAGTTTTCGTATTTTCTTTTTTGGAATTTTTTAATAAATGAAATTTTATATACTGCCATAATAACTGAAACTTTTGTCTTTAGAATGCAAGATATTTTGATTTTTAAATTAAAATTCTATTAATTGAAATGCAAAATGTTCCTGTAGCTGACAACCTTATTAAATTAAAAGTGGGCGTTCAGTTAAAATAAAAATAATATCTGCTCAATTCAATACTAAAGCTTTCGAAAGCCCTGCGAGAACTGAAACTTCTTCTTTTATGAAGTGCGACACTCCAAAGGGCCGTGATAAAATTAAGGGCAAATGGCATTCTCTGGAAATTTCTAGAAAAAAAAAGAAACAACATCAAACGGGTCCAGGAATTTTTAGTAATATTCTCATTGAACTCCAATATTACCATTGAAAAAACGACTTTTTTGTTGTTTAAAGTACCGTGAAATCCAGATGTTTGCAGAACTCCAATCGTAATACATGCCAATTCCTATGGAGCCCGATTTTCCTTTTTAACGAATCCATTGGAGAGTATCGTTTGGTTAAGTTTTATTGCATTCGGAGTATAATAGTCGACTGGGGAAATATCGAACACACATTTTCTATTCATGATTTTGTAATTGAATTATGAGGAACCGTAATTTTAAATTTAAAGAGAAATTATAAAGATTCTTCAAGGAAAATCATATTTTACAAAGTGGTTTATAATTTTTCTTAAAGTTTGTTTGCAGTTTCATTACATTGCTGGCCAAATATGAATGAAATATACAGAAATAAATGAAATTCGAAAACCTATTTTCTTTTGTTACTATTTTCTCCCAAAATAAAACGAAGACTGTAACATTTCTAAATGATTTTTTTATCAGTTAACCTTAGTTACCCTCGTTTACGGAATTATTAAGAAGTAACATATAAATCATTCAAATTTTGTCTACAATTGTTGGCTCTGCTCCATATCTGTGTATATTTGATTCTACAACTTCTAATCTATTTACTTTGTCAAACTTCTGTACATCTATGTATTTTGAGACATCTCAATATTAATCCATTTCAAAACTTTCTGCAACTCTGTTGCTCTATATATTTTAACAGAATTAGGCTATTTCTGGTCATGTTCTCTCAGATACGAATTATTCAACTATGTAATGTTGTGTTGTGTTGTACTCCTAATAATGCTGTTCAAGTTACCCTTGAAGAACCCGTGCTTAGCTAATGTATACCGAAGTCATTGGATTTAGTTCATTATAAAGTTTCACTGGTTCGTTGCAAAGACGGTGTTTATGATGTTGAAAAACTGATTTAATGATAATTTTCGTTCGAATCATTACCAACTTTCTGTAATCATGTTATTTTAGATGTAGTTCAAATCTAGTTATTGGAACAAATAATGAAAACTTTAATTTTATTCTTCTTCAATTTTCTTTGGTTTTATTTTTTTTGGAATAATAAGATAACCTATGCTACTTATAATTTGCTATCATTCTTCTTCACAACAATATTTAGATTCATGTAGTCAATATATTGAAATAAAATTCGATATAACTCATATAAAGGATTTGGGAGCATCAACTCTCCGATCATGGATTTATTGCGTTGCGATTTCCATATCTTTAGGTCAGTGAAAATCGTGGACATTTCCAGTGGTATGTCGAAATTGAAAAAGTTATGAAAGGCAATGTTTGAATTTATCTTCACAAAAATTATTCTGTGGAGGAATAAGTGCGTTAGCTCTGTGAGTAAATATATTTCTGTACAGATTTTTAATGAATGAAAGACAGGTTTTTATTGTAAAAATCTTTCAAAATGACATGGAAATGAAAGCTACTGTATCCGATGTTCTAAAATATTGCGCAAAAATTAGCACTACAACCACTTTAAAACGTTTTAACGGGGTTCACAAAACACTCGGTTGCCTGGCAGCTTCTGCACTCTTTCACATAGCCATTTACACGAAGGAAGATTTATACGTTACGGACAAAGAGGAACAGGTCACATTATTCAAACAAAGTACACAGTCGGTGTTTTATCTTCTACTGTGAAATTGCCTGAACTTTTCTGTTTGTTTATCCTTACATTCAGCAAGGCTCTGGATAAATTTCGGTTTTATAATATTTTAAAACTTTTACGTCCAACGATTTGTTAATCCGGTCATAAAACTTTGTGTACTTTAACTTGTTTGCTGTGCATTAATAAATGAATTTTACTGAATATCTTGGATATTATTTTGTAACGTGTATTTCAGTGTTTTTCTTTAATGTCTTGTCAAATTTCATCTTTTTTTTTGTAGCTTCACTATTAACGGACTTTGTAAATTAAAAAGGTCTTAATGAAAACACAGAACTTTCATTAGCTTATGATTTTTCATTTATGGACTTTCAAACCAACAAAGTTAAGTAGATACTAATTTTACGGTTGAAGGGTCCACAAAGGAGTTTAGATTTTAATATTGTGAGAGCAATTCCCCAAGCTAATACCCAATGTTAATAAGGAAACAGAAAGGGGAACTTGTATTAACTCACTTAATTTGTGTGTTTTTTGTAATTAGGTTTTTATTCATTAATGTTTTTGGTGTAGAAAATTTCAAAATGATAGATATAATATGTGTATAATTTGTTTTCAAGAGCACTCCATTTTTCCTTGCCAACGGGTTAAAAAAAGGATAAATGCGGACACAAAGGTTAAAATTAATGACCGACCTCACGAACGTATATTTTGTGAGCACTTTTTGATGAGTCTTATGATTAATGAATCCTCCTGTCTATCTATAATTTATCGAGTTTGAATATCAATTTTATTGATTACCTGCTGTATTAATTTTTAATACAGTGCTTTTCTAATGTAAAAGATAACTGCAAAAATAAATGAAGACAAAATTAACAGAAAACGAACAATTTACTCTGAACTTAAAAGATTGTAATATACTCAAGAACAATCCAGATAATAATTGCTAACACAGGACCACAAAAAAAAGTGGTAGGTATGCGCTGGGCAACAGACTGCACTTATTTTATGTATTTTTCCCGTTGAATACGAATCTCAAGTCACAATTAGGGGTTGCTGATCAAATTTCAAAGAAAACCTTAAAAACCGATCATAATTTTAACATTTTCACAAAAGTAAAAACAAATGTATCTTCATTATTATATGTGAATTGTGTTATAACATGATCATCCGTTTTGAAAGACATTAGGATAAGGACAAATTTAAGTTCTAAACTCCAAAAATATGAAGAAAACCACTTTTGTATTTTAAGCGATTGCTATTTTAACACCTCCCGGCATACAAAAATATAACATTACATCCTACAATATTACCATGTAACCCGTCCGTGAAATTTCATCATCAACCCTTAATTGCGACTTCAGATTCGTATTCAGAGGAAAAAAATACATAAGATAAGTGTACTCTGTTGCCCAGCACACACCACTTTTTTTGTGGGCCTGTGTAATTAACGCTGAGCCATATTATATTTAGATGATAGTGCAAGAAACTGTCCATTCCTAATTAAGCCAATAGTTTCTAGCGTTACATACATATATGTACCTACAGTCGGGGCACTAATGGGTTAAATACTCGTCCAATGTAATAAATTGTTTAAATTATTAACAATTCATATATTTAAAATGGAAAGTCTTGTCCATATAAAATGTGTATGGTTTATGAATACACTGATGTGAAAGTATGTGTTTTTTTCATTGAAAGTTATTTCGATTTTTCTAAAAAATTGTTAAAAAATGAACTTTTTCCAGAAGAGAATATGTTTTATTTTTAATTAAAACGAAGTGACAATTCTGTTATCATGATTCACGACTTAATTTCTTCTTAAAATGATTTTTTTTTGGAACCGTGTAGTCTTTCATTAATATTTAAAGTCCTCGCCTTCCTTTTCAAAGAACCCATCTAAATCATTCCCTCAGCTGGAAAAACTTATGTTCTTTTTGATATCTTTAATCTCTGGCTTCACCTATCTACTTAATTTGTGATAAGCTTGAGTTTTCCGGGTTGCCTTTACTTTATTAATGAGAAAATTAATAGGTCGTCCTCTCTGCCGAAGGATTTTTAACTCGAATTTGATAATTATGTTCTCTATTTAGGTTGGAACTTTTAAATAAAGTTATTAAGTCTATTTACTTCTAATTTAGGCTGCTGTCAAAGTGGCTCCGTACTCGTCAGTATTTTTGAACTTTCCTATACGGTCGAGTATGTACGGAAGTCAAACGTGACAACATTGTCATGTCGTGTCAATTCGAAACGGCAGTTATTCATTGAAAATGTTGTGCTTTTGCGAAATAGCAGCGTTAATAGAATGTTATTAGAATGAAAAGTGCTATTTTAAAATTTTTCATAGTCCACTATTTTGACGAAATATTGCAATAAAATAAATAAATAAATTGGAAATTTATTTGATTTTGCCATTATGAAAATGTCAACACTAACGAATATGGATTGGTACGGCATTGTAACCCGCGTCCGGTATGATCGTCTGTATTGGTTGATGCAGTTTTGTTTATTTTCAGTTACACAGCTATATACGGCAGTTGAAAAATACTGGGAAGTTGGTACGGAGCCACTCTGACTGCAGCCTTAAGAAGAAAGTTATTATTTTGTTGACCAAGCCGCTATTCCCATATGCTCATGAATATTTTTGAACGTAAGAACCAGCTTACATGTCCCCCGTATGTTGTGTCACAAAACTTTTGAAAGTGCAAGGTATCGTCAATGGGGCAGAATAGTCTTCAAGGACCTCTGTTAAATTTTTGTAATAGAAATTTTGTAGTCGAACAGGATTGATGGGACATAGATTAAAAATCGCTAAGGGATACCTACTTATTGGCTTTGAAATGACTTGTTAAACTGTTCCAAACATGTCACTGTTTGTCATGATCTTTAAAGGTACAGTTACTGTTTTGATAAATGACATAATATGAGAAATTCCACCCCGTATTTCATTGACAGAATGTGAAAGACATAGTTCACTGTACTAGTAACAGTATGATGGTATTCAATACCTGTAAATTTGATTACACTTTTCTTTCCAGAGAAAATCCAGAGACAATTATAGAGGTATACTCGGTATCGAACAATTAGAATTTGTCACAATCAAGTGAAGCGTCTAAGAAACACATCTGTACGTTTAGGAGGTACCATAATGGTATACAGTTTCCTGCCGAATCGTATTAACACTGACTACATAACTACTTATACGAGTACGTGTTGAATCATTTCATATAACACATGAATGTAAGTATGTTCTTTTCAATGGTTGTTACTTTGATGTAGAGACTGTCGTTGATAGTCGCCCAACTCTTGGATCACCATGCAATCAAATACATCTGTCAATCCTGGAAATGTTCTTTGCCCAGTAAAATAACATAAAAAAATTAATTAATTTGTTGAAATTAATTGGATATTGTATTGTAAAACCCCTTGAAATATCGGAAGACGACAAAAACCATGAAAGTTCTAAAATGAGAAAATAATAGGACACTAAATATACTCGAAAATGAAATTCAAACAGAATTTTACGAGGTCTCCATTGCGTGCTTGGCTTCGGTGTAAATTTAATACAGCTTCGATTTTCCGGCTCTCGCGAAGAGGATTATGGGTGTCATAAACTTCCATAAAGTCGAATTTATATGGGCCGTTTTAATCGATCATTGGCCGTGTGTAGTGTCAGTATAATGTTAATGCCTCACTCCGAATGAGGTCTGTTGATGAGTTTTGGTCGTCATCGCATGTTGGCAAAGGAAAATTTATTAAATTTTCCGCGAATTGAGAAGATATAAAATTAATGTTTTCCACAGTGTGTTTGTTTAACATTTTATGACTAAATTAATTACAAACCATTAAATTTCGTCCCATAAAAATTACAATTGAGTATTGATTCTGAACGTATCAGATACGTACCCATAGTAGAGTTCTTCTAAAAGTTGTTGCTTCATGGCGACAGGTAATTTAAACGCAATTACGAAGTTTCTGTTTCATGCAATTTGCTTTGATATAGTTGGAAAGTTAGTGCGAACTGTTGAGAACAAGCAAAAGAAACTTTTGACACGATCCGTACTTCATTTGGTTATTATATAAAGCTGTAAATCATTTATGATCGGTTTTTAATTAATTTATTATCAACTTTGCCTGACATATACCGCTTCTTTAAACGACAAATCTGAAAATAAATTCATTTTGTTAAAGGGAAAACTGACAAATTACCAGTCTCCATTTCAAATAACCAGTCAGAACAGTTTTAAAACGAAATGTAAATATTCACCTGAATAACGAGAGAGAAATTTAAATGATAGATGAATCCAGGGAAATCTCCCATTATGCTTCGAGTGGAAAGTTTTCAAGAGATTTCTCTTATTAAAATCGAATTAAAAGTTTTTCATCGTCCATTATTGAAGGGTTCTTCAAAAGAATGAGACAGTTGCATTTTGTTTTCGAGCATCATTGATTAATTCGATTTCTTTCGTGATTGTATAATAGGAATCCGGAGTAAATAATTTTCAAACTACATTATGAAAGTCTGTGTCAAATCAATGTTCACAAATGGAAAAAATTGAAGTTATAAAATCTGGGCATGAAGTTTTTTCCTTAAATGCTTAATATTGTAAGGCTGTAAGTGCTTCAATGTTGTTACTCCAGGCAGCGAGAGACTCATTACTTCCAGATTAAACATTGACTAAAAGTCTAATAAATAGGAAGCTCTTTTTGTATGAAATGTAAACTGCTAGAATAAATTATGATTTATAAGTGGTAACGCTTATTTGTAGC
>JABRWK010000020.1:833853-852376 GCA_013372445.1 Hypothenemus hampei | reverse complement strand
ACTCCTTACCTCTGGATGGCATGATAGATAATTTTGTGTAATAAATGAGGCGATATAGAACCATAGTAAATAAACAATTTGCTATAAAGTAGAATAATTTTCCGAGAAATTTAAATGTGGTATTTATGTAGTCAAATATACGATTTATTTAATGGAAACTCATTTATGTAAATTGAAAAAAATAAATATTGAAAAAGCGCCTACTTGTTTTTCACTGTCAATTGATTATTTCGTGCACATTTTGTAATTTTATCACTTACCGGTGGATTAGTTAAGATGAGTATTGCTGTGTTCAAGTGCTTCAAGTTGAGAGTGTTCTTATCCTCCTCTTCTTCTTCTAAAGCGATCTGAAGGGAACCTTGTCTAGTAGTTGAAGCCCTTTTCAGATTTTTATTTCCTACTTCTACTTTCACTCGTTGAAATGGACAAGCCATTTTAAATTGGATTTAATTTCGATAGATGATGAATTTAAGTATTTCTCATATTGCATTCAATCTGAAAAAGAAGCCCGGTTTAAGTCTCAATTTCCTTATTTATGAAAAAACCTGAAAGAAATCCATTTTTTTTTTCTTCCTGGATCATGGAGCTAATATAGAAATTCAAAATAAAGGGCATAAATAATTTACGATCTTGTAGAAATTGTGGTGAATTTCCTTTGAGAGTAGTTATTGGATCAGATCCGATTTATTACCGATATCCTGCAATTTTTACTGCTAAGCCATTGGACTCCCTGGAAATACGACTTCAATTTTTCCCATAAAATATTCATAGCTCGTACACTTTAAAATGTACCTTCAAATACCATTATTTTAAATTCGAACAATTCCCTATAAGTGCATATGACACAGGGCCTTAATTGAATTAGACTAAATTTATAGCTTTTTCTTTACAATATCTAGTCCAATATATAAGATGTTCCTAAAAGTTTTTGAAACACTCTACTTTACGTTCCTGACGTACAATAAGGAAGACAAGGTATAAATCGAAATATAACGACTTCTGGAGCTTGTCTGTTTTGAAATTTACAAGATATTACTCTCAAAGACTATTTGAAATATAGTAAAACAATAAAATAAAAATTTGAAATATGAGTGAACTAAAAAGTGTTTGAACATCGTCAGGAAATGTCTAGCTTAATTACATTTGCTACAAAGATACCTCAATGTCTTAATTTAACAACTACATCAAATGAACCAAAAATTTGATTGTTGAAATATTGAAACATCTTGTATATTAAATCTGTAGATATTTAAAACACATGAAACAGGACAAAATAAAAGGTATAAATATGATTTATTTTCAAACATCCTTTTGATATTTAATGATATTTGAACATATTGCCTCAGTTTTTTTTTCATTTATTTTTAAAAAAGCGACTTTTCAATAATTGTCTTCTCCATCTCATTACTTTTCCGTTTCTTTTAACTGTCCAAATTAAATTTTAGCCCCAGTGAACCTTTCAGCGTTTTAAGTTTTAGGACATCGTAAAAAAGACGTCACTTGTTATTTCGGTCTTTTCGTTTCATTCCGGGAGAACACTGTTACGATATTGAAATCGATGAGCGACGTTGAAAATTTCAAACACCGATCTATAAAAGAACCTAAAAATATTTCGTTTTTGGTGCAAAATAAAACATCCGATCGCACACATCGATACGGGTACGTAACTACATATAAAAGTTTTACGAGACACGTCTTTTATTAAAATCGTATTTTTTACATCGATATCTTGGCTCAATTTTTGAAATAATGCCATAACATTGATGTGAAATTTAAATTGAGATGTAACTTATTGGATCAAGGACGTCGGTAATTAAATAGAGAGGAGTCAACAACAATGGACCTCCCAAAATTAATCCTTTCTTGTCACTTAGACCGATCTGATAGATGGGATAGGACTGAGATGGCAGAAGTTAATAGGCTTTATCATTCCAAATATTATGATTATTAATTAATATGACATATAATTAGGTACGAGAGTTGATTCTAAATTAGCCAGGAGAGTTCAAAATTTAATACTACATACTTCAAAAGTTTACCCTGAACTTATGAATCTAAAAAAATTACATGTAGAATGTGTAAAAACCTTATTTTTCAAGCAAGTTCTTGGTAGCTTATTCATTAATTACGCATTAATTATTAATTGTTTCTAATGAAAAGAAAAGTTTTCTCTCTATATCCGCTGAGCTATAGCTCAGCGGTCAGCAACTAACTTGTGGAAGTGTGCCACTTTTTGGATAAAATCCAATTGAGTGTTAGTAGGTTCTCTCTTTTTCCGTTTTCTTAGGAATGGCAATGAAAGCAGTTCTCTTTCTTTTAGGGTTCATTATTCTTTTGTTGTACC
Source organism: Hypothenemus hampei (assembly GCA_013372445.1). NCBI lineage: Eukaryota > Metazoa > Arthropoda > Insecta > Coleoptera > Curculionidae > Hypothenemus > Hypothenemus hampei. Next base: position 850,032 of record JABRWK010000020.1, on the reverse strand, counting down.
ACTTAAACCTTACACGTGCCACCTAAAAAGGTATGGCGTAAATGGCCAACCGCTGCTTAAGCCAGAGTGTAATGCATTTGAACATCGAGCCTTTTAACTGATAAATCACTATAGTCGTGTGGTCAATTTGAAAAATTTTCCAACTTTAGTTTTATTTTTTCCCCACTCTTGATGTTTTCAAACATTATTAAGCAATATTGAATAAAAAATCGTACCTAAATCGTACATGTTTGTAAATGCTCTATAGCTCGTATTACTTTTATGGCAATTTAATACTTTTTTACGATTTGACAACATTTTTCCATGTTTTTTCACTACAAGTTTTTTAGTCATGAATTTCAAGTTAATCTCGCAATTTTTGTTTTGTACAATTTCAGTTTCTTTGGCTAAGAAAGTTTAGTTTAGTTTTCTTGTTACCGTTTAATCTACTTTAAATTATGTTATAAAATGCTCTAAAAGTTAAGTTAAAAATTCTCTACCCGCGATGACGTAAGTTAAAACAGTTAACTGAGAAAAAAACAATTGATTACGGATGGAATACGAAAATTCTTTCACAGTAGGTTAACTTAAATGTCAAATAAATATAAAGCTTTTATTAATTATAAATGCCATTTTGAATTTCGACACGAAACGGATTCAGAGCAATTAAATTCCGAGGACTTTTAATTAAACCGATTTTTGAAATCAATAAACTTTCCAAAGGGGTTTCAATCTAAATGTTTAATCCAATGCAAAACTATTGAAACTTTTAATGAGGTCAGCATAATTGTCCACTAATATCAGGGTCACCTAAACTGGTGCTTAAATATTACAAACTAGATTTTGTTTGGGAAAGTCTCATCCTTCAAATCTGTCCAATTGTCCTACCAGTTCAATTAAGAGAAAAGTTTACGTCTAATTTAAACGTGCTCGAAAACTAATTAAATTGATTACCTAATGGGTTCTGGTTTCAGGTAAGGCAACTTTTAGGAGCCAATCATAATGAAGTGAAAAAAAATCAAGAACAAATAAACTAAAAATGGAACATCAAAAATTGATTAGGAGAGCAAACAATCCAGGTCAGGAAGGTTACAATACCCGAGCTGTTGTCATTCTCAGGACACAATTTATTGATTAAATATATTGCAAGCTATGTAAACACCTGATTTTTAAAATCCGTTACGGTTTGAAGTGTGAGCCTTTTATTTATTGTATCGTAATTTAAGATAAGATTAATATCTGATATTTTTATGATTAACGTTTAAATACCATAGAGAAAGGGAACAATTACTTGGATCTGGATAATTAATTTCATTAATTCCCTGGGCTAAATCCCATAACTACTCTAATAGGTCATTCATATTGATTGTCATAACATTTCAAGGGTTATTATTAGGGACACTCATTGTACTCTATTGTTATTTTTTTCGATTAAGAACTACGAACATGGTAAAACATTGTTTTCCTAAGAGACTATTTCAAAAACCCGTCTTCCCACAAATTTGATAAAGTCTCGTGCTGTTGATAAGTCTGACTATACGCTCTAGGCAAATATTCTGCCTGGCAGCTTGGAGAACCTGCAGAACAGTTTGGGGAAAATTTCTCCGATCATGAACTTCTCCTGTAGCTTATCTCGAACATGTTCCAAGGAATTCATTCATATCCAGCGACAGAAAGATAAAATGATAGAGTGGCCCTTTTATAAAGGAAAGACTCACAAGTTTGGCATATGATTCTAGCTTTCACTAAAAAAGTTGGTTTTCATCCGAAACATCACAAAAGTCCAAAATGACTTTTATAATCAGATGAACTTCTTTAGTGCAATGTAGTTACCAACTCGATGCGGAATATTTATAAATCGCTGACATCTCCATAATCCTTTTTGTTAATGTTTCAACAGACGTATAAATTAACTCTAGATATTTCTCAATTGAAATGAGGGATTGTAACAAAACCTTGAAAAAACTATGATAGCTCTGCTATGGTTCTTGCATTACTCAATCAACTTAGTCTTCCGGTTGAAATAGTACACTTAAAACGATTCTTTAGGCATTGTTAAAGTAATACCATTAACCTTATAGTACTATAGAATTATCCTATTTTTATACAAAAAAGGGTAAGCAATGGAGTAAACAACTTTCCTATCGAAAATTGTGTACGAGATTTTTTGGGTTCAAACGAAAAGAGATGACATGACGATGATGAATTTTGAATCAGTTGCTTTGACATTAATCTTGTTAACACTTTATGGAACTGGAGGATATCGTGTAGTAAGTGGTAAACATAACCATGACTCATATTCAAAACATCAGTGATTTTATCGACAACAAGTAGCTCATTGAGAATCAGCTACAGAGCTCTTTTAGTTCTGCTACATTTGTATATTTGGCGCAATGACAATCATGGATTATCATGTTTAAAAATCAATTTTTGATCGCTCGGAACGTGTCAGTAGTTTCACGTGTTCAGATTTTCTACATCCTAAATTAAAAAGTATTTTTTAGTAATTAGGTATAAACATTTTAAAAGCTTTAATTTTGGATGTTTTTCAACTAAAGTTTTGGATAAAGTGATTAAAAAACCCGTCATTAACTACAAAATAATGTATAAAAATCATAAATAATTTGACCATTTTAGCTCCAAACAATAAACTCACCGATAAATCAATGCGAACCGGAGTAATTTTCGTCTAAACCAGAGGTAGTCGAATTCAATTTCGGAAAATGTGTAGGTGTTTGGAGAAATTAATTTTTAAGTATTTTATCACTTGGGGGAACGGCAGGGCCCAACGTATTTTTTCAAAGTTTTCAAACGAAAGCTTTTAGCCTTAAATTCGAAGTTTTAGTGGCTTGGATTTTACGGGAAATTTTTCAGAAATTGACCAGCCAATATCCTAATCTTCATTAAGAACACGAAGAATAAAACGTTTTTTTTTTCTCTTCGTTTGCCAGAGATAATTGGATTCGTTTTTAAATAAGAGTTAATATGGCTTTGGAATCGTTTTCAATTCATTGATTTTAATTGAATTTTCCAAACAAACTTGTATGGAATATTCATAAATTCTATAATTTTTGAATATGAACTATTAACATACGAGTTTTTTAATGTTTTTTTTTTAGATAAATTGCCATTTATACAATCTTGAAACCCTTAAAATAATAAATCAGGATCAAAGGTTAAATCTAAATAAATGGGAGTCATATGTTAAGAAGTAATGAAATATTTAATTTTATTTAATTAAAAAATATGTTAATAAAATTAAAACGTAATGTTACCAGAAAATTCATCAATTATTGCCACTAAAACTTAAAAAGTCTTCCAGAAGTTTGTATTCATTTCATCTATGTTACGTTAGTAGTAAACTAAAACTCGCGATACGCGTGTAGCTGAGGAATATGGCAACCTTGCAGATTCCCACTCAGCTACCATTAAACAACTGACTAGCGGAAGGCGTCGCTTGCTGCGATGTCTTGGTTTTGACGCGGGCGCGGTGGAGCTTAAAGTAAATTGCCCCGATTGTTTGAAGGTACTGGTGGTGGTAATTTGCAAAGATTATCCCTTAAACAGTGCTAATGTAAGTTGGAGATACATGAGAGGACCTTATTTGTCAAACCTAAATGGTTCTAATTGGCAATAGATATAGTTCCGATCCATTAAATAACTGTTTTAAAATCATTTTGTTCGCATTCTGGTTTCATAAAAAAAATACAATTTTCATACATAAAAAGGATGAAGTAATTTTCTATTTAAAATTCAAGTCACACAAAATTAAATTACATAATCGTTAAAGTGTGCGTGGAAATTTCGGTTGGAACTTTTAGGGTTAAATTGATGTTTTCTGACCAGACAGAAACGTTTTTTTTTTGGATAGCTCTTTGTTTAATTTAAACTGGAACTGTTCTTTGTCAAAAAAATTTAAATTTAGTGAATATTGCCAATTTAATTTGTCATTGTCGCTCATTAATCCCATTGCGAAGCATTAAAAGTTGAATCTACAATATGAAGTTTAACAGAGGCTGAAGCTAATCGATTTTCAGTAAGTGCTTTCGGTATTAATAAGGAAATTCTCTCCGGACACAATGGGTTTAATTTATTTTTTAACTGAAATTCATCAATCATTCAGACGGCAAAAACCAGATGTGCCAAAATTGTCTCAAAGTTGACAAAACTGAAGAAAGAACACTCGTCAGAATGAATGGTCAGTAAATTATCTATAAAATTTAATTCAAAGATCGTTCGCATGTAAGGGTATTAGAAAAGTTAAAAAACTTAATAAAAGACCTCTCCAGTGGATTCAATTAGTTTCGTTCGAGAAAAAAAAAAAAAAAAAGTAGTCGTTTTTTTATACTGTAACGTCAAATTCATATGTTTGAGGAAAGTCTTTTTGAGCCTGTTTCTAGTTCTAATCAGTTGTCAAAATTATAGAAAAGTGATGAATAACTATAAAGTACAAATCTCAATTGATCCTTTAAGGACGAGATAAGAAGTATTGTCATAGCATCTTCAATTCCAGATTCCAGAGAAACGTTCCGTAATAAGAATTGTTTATGACAGTCTGAATGGGTGATGCAGAATGTCATAAAAGTATATAAATGCTAAAGAAAACTATAAAAATTCAGCCTGCAAGATCTACAATCCAAAAAGGATTTCTACTAGCCTAAAACACCAAGAAATTTATTACACTATACTACTACAAAAAACATAAATAAAAATTGCAGCAACAGAATAAAGAACTTACTGCAGTTTACGATTGCATTAAAAAAAATTAGAAAGCCTTACATTTCTGTTCTTGAAAGTCAACTTTAAAGATATGTATTCTTAAAAAAATCTGCAGCTGGTTCTTGAAAAATATCGAATAAAATAGAAATTTTGGTTTCAAAAAAGAAACTTAGGACCCAGATTTTTTTTAATGCAGTTTCTTTCAAGATCATTATTAGAGATTATGCGTATGAAACGTTCTGCATTAGCTCTATCATTAATACCCATTAAAGTGTTCTGACTGAAAAATTTATATTCATTATTACTAGTTCTAGTTTTTTTTAATTGAAAAATAATTTTTTAAATGGAAATATTTAGATTTTTGATTATATTTCGGAAAAAAAACAAAACTAAATTAAAAATATCCATGAATCCACAGAAAAATATTGTTACTATTAAAAAGTTCTATAGTAACCGTGGACTCATTTTTAATCCAAGACATTGTGAATTACTGCTAGAAAAATCTATAAAATCGTATTAAATAAAATATCACCTTTTGAGAAGTTCTGGTTCACTCTGTTTACCTATACATAAATCAATCTGCGTAGTCAACAATTAACTTTCTACCAACTTAAAAGTTTTCAGTTAACGGAAACTTGAAGGCACCACATCTCTAACACTCGCTGGAAAAATTAAGCAAAGCTAAGAACTTTCATTGAGCTACTAAACTTTAGACCTTTAGATTTCGACATATCTTTGATAAAGTAATATTTTATAAAATTATAATAAAAAGATTGCACTTCTGGTCTTTTTGGTGGGTATAGTGAATTTATATGATAGAGATTCGTTAAACGACGAATAATAAAGTGAGGGAATGTCTTTAGGGGTTTAGTACAGTGCCTTCTTCAGGAAAACTACGTCATTTATTTATGAGATGTTAACGTTTCATTGTTCGTCCAGTATTAGACAACACTCCGAAAATATGTCAAAATGGACAGCGAAACATTAGCATCTCACAAATAATTGACACAGGAGGAATCCAGAAATAAAACATTCTCCATATAATTCTGTTGAGTTAGGTCTAAATGTTCCAGTCTCCATTGACTTTCTGTAACAAACTTTTCTTTTCAAAAAACAGACAACGTTTGTAATTACACATGTTCTGCTTCAAATGGAGTACCACAATATTCAAGAAGCTTAAGAAAATATCACAGGTGGTTTGATTAATGAAATAAGAAAATGAATACTATAAAAAATTAAATTTGTTATAGGTGGATTACTTTTTTGCAACAGCTTATTATTATAATAAAGTTAGCCTTGTATGTTGGCAAGATTTGTTCTCTTATGAAACTTTATTTCCCAAAGTGATGATATGTTTGCTTTGAGACACTATATATTTATTGGATTCCTTAAAATTGTCAAAGAACTAGGTCAGGTTTAACCAGGCGCCTTCGAAGTTAGGAAAAATAGTACAGAACTAGATAATTCGCTGTCAGGGTAGCAAGCAGGACAACAAACCATTTTTCAAATCCTACTTGTTTAGAGAAGCCATCAGATTTTCCGATTTTCATTTCAAAAATGCATTTATTTCGAACAATAGCACACCATAATAAAGAAAAAAATGATCGTTTCCAAGACAAAATGGGAAAAGTATTTTCTCCGAATAAAAAGCGTCAATTTGTTTGAATCATTACTTTGACAATGCTTCATCAGTCATTGCTTCATCTTAATAATGGACTTTATGTAACCTAAATAATTCAATTATTTGATAATACATTTTTCGAAATTTAATAAACGAAGAAAATTATTGAGAATAAAAGTTTAACGCTTGCGTCTTTCCAGCGATCGATTTTCATCAAACGACGCTTCAGCGGAATTTCAGTCGCTCTCCAAGTGCGACAGAAGACACAATTACATTTTGGAGCTTCATATCACGAAAACGAAACATGGTAAGTTTTATAAATTGTTATTAACAAATTTATATAACATTGGCATGAATATGATTATTTTTTTAAATTGCAACAATATGTTAATAATCGAGAACTTACATGAGGTTCCACGTACAATTGTTTATATATTTTTTAAAATATTTAAAATGTAACAGTTTGCATGTTGTATAGAAACTAAACATTCAAAAGACGAAGAAGGTGTTTGTTGTAGGTTATTGTTAGGATATAGAATTCTTAATTAGCATAACAAATAGAGAAGCGATCAAGTCAAAAGTTTAAGTGCATTTTCAAGAATATGTATGTTCATGTTGCTACAGTTAATAATAACATCTTTTAAGGTATTGACTTCTTTCATCTGAACTGAACTCAAAATAGTAATTTTCGAAAACTCCAAAAACGATTTTTTATATTTCAGTACGGGTTTGTGAACTATGCGTTGGAATTATTGGTTATCCAAACTTTTGGCGAAGAAACATGGGAAACTATAAAGTAAGTCATCTTTGAAAAGCAAAATATCCATATTGGGGTATGTGTTTATTATAGGAAAAACGCTGAAGTTCAAATGGAAGGTCAATTTTTAGTGCGCCAAATTTACGAAGACGAACTGACTTATAATTTAATTTTCGCAGCCGTGGAAGTTTTAAGTAAGTTGCTGAAAGTTCAGTAAGTTCTTCGGTCTTGCTAAGCTGTATATACGTTAAGTTAAATAAGAATCTAATCAAAAAATAACTTTCATCTCTTGGATCAGATTTCCAGCTTCGCGTGCTTGTTCTTAATGATCCAAGTTTCAATGCCTGACGATATTACAGCATAAAACTCTTTTAAAAACTTTCTCACAATTCTTACTGGTTTCATAACTTATTTTTAGATATTCCCGCCAACACTATATTAGAACTGTTTGGGAAGACGTTTTTTGAATTTTGTCAAGACTCAGGTTACGATAAAATCCTCCAAGTTCTTGGAGCAACTCCTCGAGACTTTTTACAGGTAAACAAGAAAAGTTGTTGGTGCCATCTAACGACGTTATGATATTTTAGAACTTGGACGCTCTGCACGATCATTTGGGAACCCTGTATCCAGGCATGAAAGCACCGTCTTTTAGGTGCACCGAACGGCCAGAAGATGGTGCTCTTGTACTACATTATTACTCAGACCGCCCAGGTTTGGAACATATCGTAATTGGAATTGTTAAGGTGGCATTACAGTTCTCTTATTGATTAATTGTTTTATTGATTTTTGAATTTTAGACCGTAGCAAGTAAATTACATGACACAGAAGTCGAGATTGAAATTTTGAAGACTAAGGAGGAATGCGATCATGTCCAGTTCCTTATTACAGAAAAATCAGGACCTGAAAGGCCACTTCCTTTACAAATTGATGAGATTGAGACACTTTCTTTAGGTAGAGTAGGTTAATTTTTGCAAAAGTAAAGAAAAAACTGATTTTTCATTATTTTTAAGAATTATGGAAATTTTAATCCGAATCTAATTAAATTTCTTTACAACCAACTAAAAGTGTTCTTTTCGATTGTCGAAAAAGATTACTATAAGAATCTTAGTCAGGAAAGTTATGTGCTGATGTTGTTTAGTTACTAGTGATGCTTCGGTTTAGAGAATTGCAATTTGCCCTTTTTTATGTTTTGTAACGGTGTGTTGAAAAATGGAAGTAATTGCTGGTAACGCGTCTTTGGGTCATCGCTAGGAGCTAGAATCCAAACGTCTGCCGAATGCGAAAACATATCGACTCCAACCTTCGGCAAGAAGAAGCTCTGTATTTTTTGATGACTACGGTACGCTGTTCTTAGATTTTTAATCTGTTGTCATTTTAGACATCTTAAATTACTTACGAGTCATCCCAAAAATAAACGCATCGGAGTACTCCAAAAACGACGCAATTCTTATGCATGATAATGTTCCTCTTTATGTAGTTTAAAGAATTCAACATCTGCTTAGTTGTATGAAGTGGGAAATCTTTTGACATTCACCTTGTACACCTGATTTGTGCACATGCGATTATCATGCTTGTAGTCTATTGTAGACACCATTCAAAGGATGTTAATTCAATTTAGACACTGATATATTACAGAATACCAAATATGGATTAGTGCAACAGTGGGACTCATGTTTTGCTGTTAATGGAGACTTCTATTAAAATTTTTGTGTAGAAAATGCTTTACGGCGAGTTTCTAGTGAATAATCCTCATTGTAAAGTGCAATTTTGTAACGGATTTTACTAAAAGTTACTTTTTTTACTTAAAATACTCTTCGCGTCTTAATAGACGATAATCGCTAGGGACCAGACTTGGCGAATAAGACGAGCGTGGAAGAAATTCCAACTAGATTTAATTTAAAACGTTCTTTATTTTTGCTGTAGAAGATTAATTGTGAAATTTTGTAATACTGTGTCACATAAAAACTTTAAAATGCATACAGGTACATGTTTCAGTAACGACCATTGACAAATGAGTTTGTGCGATTTTTTTTATTCGAAATCATAACTGTAGATATATGACACAAATTATGGAGAAAAACTGGGTCGTTATGCGTCTACGTAAATAGTGTTCCCGACTCTTACAGCTTTATTTGCATAACTGCTCGCATATTTGGAAAAGGGTAATTTTCCGGTTATGCAGCGTGCATGCATAACTAGTCGGTTCATTGATAATACCATACAATAATAAATAATAAATTTTACAGGTTAACGGAGGAAATCTGCTGTGAATTATAATTATGTTCTAGTTAGTTATAAAAAAATTTTATATCTGAAATAGGCGCATTTTCGCTATAAGTACGTCAGAAACTTTATAGGCATACTTGGTCAAGAAATTATTTTATAAATTATGGCTCGTGCATTCCAATTAGTATTACGAAAACGAGATACTTAATATAATTGAAGTCTACATAGAATTGTTCAATTAACTTTTACACATAACATATTCATAGAAGTTGCAAATTTACTCACTCTCGACGTTTTATGCGAAACAAATATCACTTTCCCATGACATTATGGAAAAACACTACGAGTTAATTAAAAAAAATCATCATCATTCCATTAGATTTAAATGATGTTTAGATAGGTGTGTATGAGAAAATAAAATTTAATATTTTCAGAGCCGAAAGTTAGTGCTACAACTTTCTGCCGAGTTTTTCCGTTTCACATTATGTTCGACCGAGATCTGAAAATTGTACAAACTGGTTCCACAGTGGCAAGGGTTATACCAAAGGTCACTGAAGATAATTGCAGAGTCACAGATATTTTAGACCCAGTAAACGATGAATGAATGAACCATTTTCACAAAAATGCCCAATTGTTTTGTGTTTCAGATACGTCCTCATCTTGAATTAACTTTCGAAAACATTCTGTCTCATATTAATACAATTTATGTTCTCAAAACGAGATATGGAGTAATGCAAGTAGATGCTCCACCAGAGTATCGATTTATGAGGCTCAAAGGCCAAATGCTTTATGTACCTGAGAGTGATTTTGTGGTTTTTCTTGGATATCCGAGCGTTATGAATTTGGATGATCTTACCAGGTGAGTGTTCTTAAGAAAAATAAAGAAAAGAGGTGATTTTCAATTGAAAATATTATTGTTTTAAGGCGAGGCTTATACATAAGTGATATTCCTTTGCACGATGCCACCAGAGATTTGGTTTTGATGTCTGAACAGTTTGAAGCCGACTATAAATTAACGAGAAACTTGGAAATTCTCACCGATAAACTTCAGCAAACTTATAGGGAATTGGACAGTGAAAAGAAGAAAACAGATGAGTAAGTTTTTAAAGAAAGTTTACACAGACTGCAATGATTAAGAATGTATATCTTCTGGACTCTTCCGACTGTCTGAGATGCTAACGATTTTTTGTACATTCTGACAACTACTCCAGAACGTAGTCCAATAATGAATTATCTGAACAGAACAAATTTAGAAGAAATACGCTTTCAGATCAGTAACTATAAATTTAATCTTAAACGCATAAAATAAAATTAAATGAGGACTTAAATATACAATACATATATGCTTAAGGCTTTCACGCTCTAAATATTGGTGTCCCGAAAAATTTAACAATATTTGCATTCTTCGGTCTTTAAAGGTCGAGGTTAATGATCAATATATTTTTGTTTAAAAAAATTACCTACTTATCTAGTAGGCATAATTTAATATCATAGCTTAAGGCCAATTAAAAAGTTGCTCATAACTATTGGATTGCAAATTTGCAAGTTCGTTTATTGCATTCGGTTTGTTAATTTAGAGTCACAGCTTCCTTTCCGCAATATTAACCACATGTCTTTATTAATGCATATTCTTGTTTCTTAAGTAAAAAATGTTTTATTGTAAGACACGTTATCTAATTATTTTCAAGATTTGTACACGCAATTTTGAATTTCCGGAATTTCAACATTAAAACTCTCATGTCCGGCAATGATTTCCGATTCTTTTCTCACAGTGGAAAGGTATTATAACAAACCGTAAAAATGAACGTTTTATCCGTTCGGATCGGTGATAAATATTGATTTTGGTGAAAGTATATTACCATAACGAACAACGGTGACCACACCAAGAAACCATAAAAACTCTAATTCGTTTATTGGCTTGGTAATTTCATTGCTAGAAAATTTTTACGTAAGATTTTGTTTATGAGGAATAAAAAAATTTGCAATATTTATCGGGGTTAATTGTGCACATAAGTAAATATTCTAAGTTATTCATTTACGAGGGTTGTTATGAAAGTTTTTGAAACAGAGTACTACTATTTCGAATGATTAAATGAAAATTAAGCAAAATTTCGTGTTTGCGATTTTAAATGTGCCTTAATCCATTAACAATGCTTATATCTGTTACCTTCGGTTGTCTGATTGTAAAGTTCTATCAGAATTAATTGTTTAGGACTATTTATCGAATCCAAACCGGGAAACATCAACGTTTTGTTTGAAAAAGGGGTCCAGACGAACCCAAAAGTAAAATAGGGATTGCTGAATAGAAATTCAAAAGGAAAAGCTTCTGGCAATTGAAAGATGAACGAAATCAATAAAAATTGAATAACTGCATTTTATCCTGTAAATCTGGTCAATTTGCCACTGAAGTTTTTCGGGATTGAAGAACAGGTGTGCCAATTGCGATATCTTACAGTGCATGTCAAATAATCAATCAAAAAATTTCAAATATTGGATATTGGCAAAATAATGATTTAACGAATCATTGTCAATATTCGTCTTAAATATACAGGGTGTTACATGACGTATTGTATAAGTTTAAGGAAAGTATTTCAGAGGTCATTTTTAGCAAAAAATATCTTATAAACATATGTTCAATTTGTCATGGTTACCTAGTTATAAGCACTCAAAAATTAAAATAGAATCTTGAATATTGACAATATTCTATAGTTACAATTAACAAAAACATAAAAGTAATAGAAATACCTTAAATATTCAAAATGATCACCTTCAGCAATAATACATAGTGAAGCACGATGAAGAATAGACTGCGTCACAGTTTTCAATAGCTCCTGATTATTTTTTATTTCCTGATATGAATTAATAATTTGGTGCCGCAGTTCAGTAGAAATTGTATTTCGTACACCAAGTTTTTAGCATGGCCTCATAAATAATAGTTCAAAGGCCTAAGATCTGAAGAATTTGATGGCCAAGGATGTGACCCTCCACGTCCGATACGTGGAATGGACATGAAGGATTGGATAGATTTCATTAAGGAATTAGATATACATATGTTTATAAAACATTTTTAGTATAAAATGACCTAAGGAATACGCCCCTTAAGTTTCTATTGTACGTCATATAATCTCTGTTCCTGCATATGAAATACGAAATATGTAAACAACGACTTTCAATGTTTCAAGTTTCTTCATATCTTCAATAAATGATTTCTGAGTAGCAAAATGTGACGTAAACTGATCCATCGCAAATAGGATTGTTCAGTTAAAGACGAATGTGTTATTCGAAACATATGAAATCAACTTTTGAAGGTAAGTGGGAGTCTTTTTTAATTAGAAAACACTCTCTATAATACATCGTTCATCAATCATATTATTCTGTTACATATAGAACTTTAACGACAGATTATCTATGAAAATCGAGTTCATGGTTACTGTGGTTACATTAACGAAATGAATTTTGAATTCAATTTTTTTTCTCAGCTATTAGCAATGGATTCTGTCTCTTTCAGATTCGAGTTCATTGGCTTCAATGGAAAATTTTGGAATCCTACCATATAGACTGAGAAAAATTAATAGTTATTTATTAAGTAACAATGGTAGATGCAATTTTTGACAGATCTTACAACAATGCTTGACTCATTCAAATGAAAATTCAGTATTGTGTAAAGAACTGCTGATTTAATTTAATCGAGAAAGCAATGACTTGTGATAGGTCCCTGATTGTCTATTGATTATGTTGTTCAACCGTATAGAAGACGAGGTGTTGGTGATCAGTCTGTTGGTTTGGACGACTACTTTTAACCTTTTGTGATTGACTATCTCTAGGAAGAAAATCGATTAATTTTAGCTGTTTTTGGACATCTACTTCATTGTGCATAATTAAAGTCGTATTATCTAAACGTTGAAAGTCCACGCTGACGTGGTCAGTTTTCGTCAATCGGTTTTATCTCAAGAATATACGATATCTCTAACATTTTCTTTTTGATTTTGAAACTAATTTTTTTAACATTGAATCTCTTCTTGTACCACTTGTTTAATGTTAACTGCTCGGAAATCGATTGCATACTCATTTTGCAAACGGAAAAAGCCAAATATAAGAATGAAATACTTTTAAGTGCACACAATACTTTTACTGTATTTGCCAGCAATTAATTTTCTTGTAATATATACGTATATAAATGTATGAGTCGATCATTACCATTGGTAAGTAAACAATCGAAAAAAAGTCATTGACTTGTGGTATTTCATAAAACCTAAAAAACGAGGGTAACTTGCTATATAGTCAAGTCATTTCACTTGGTTTCAATTTGAAATGAAAGTATTAATACGTGTTGACACCAACAACAATAACAACAAGAAAACTTTTCTTTTTATTATAAGTATTTACAGTTGATGAACACGCCCAACAGGTCGTTTAATCTCCAATTGTTTTAGACTTCTTTACTCGGTATTGCCAATTAGTGTGGCCAATGAATTGAGACATCGAAGACCAGTACCAGCAAGACGATATGATTCGGTGACTTTATTGTTTTCAGGAATTTACGGTTTTTCTGGTAAACCTCTTTACCATTATTTAGAAAATTCAACAAACAGTTGTATTTTATTACAGCATATTGTGCAGCAAATGCTGACTCAAATGGTGCAATGAAAATTGTGAAAATGCTTAACAAGTTATACACGAAATTTGATGATCTCACCGATCCAAAATTGAATCCCAACATTTATAAGGTAGAACGAACACTGCAATATTAATGTATAATTAATTAAAGTGTTGCAAGAAGTAGCAGGAAATATCTCATTTATTTTTTCGAAAACACGAATTTTTGTTATTTGTTTTTTTAAAATAGGTAGAAACTGTTGGTGACAAGTATATGGCTGTTAGTGGTCTACCAGAACCATGTATCAGTCATGCAAAGAATATTGCTAAATTAGCTTTGGACATGATGGAATTGGGAAGCTCAGTTATTTTTGATGGGTCTCCAGTTGTGAGTAGTCTTAGATTTGAGTTTCTTATGGAATTTTAATAAAAAATCTTCAATGTTAAATAGAGAATAACTATAGGAATACACAGTGGAGAAGTTGTAACTGGAGTTATTGGCCAAAGAATGCCAAGATACTGTTTGTATGGGAACACTGTAAACTTGACAAGCAGAACTGAGACGACAGGAGATCCAGGGAAAATTAATGTGTCAGAAGATGCATACAAGTAAGTTTTCCTTAATTTTTAATCGTCCAAAATGTCTAAATAACGCCACAGTTCTTCTGGAAGTGATAACATTCTAATGCCATGCGGAAGGCAGAAATTTTCCCATAATCTTCTTCTAATAACACAACGGCAAAGATGTTTTAGCTCTGCTGGACTTTTCCCACATCTAATTTAAGGCAGGAGGGACATTAATTAGTTTTTTTCTAAATTGTATTATTACCTGGCTGCTGGAAGCAGTCCATCTTCAATTAAATCTTCATATTCTTCGAATAAATTTCGTTTTATTAATGGGTCAATTTTATGATCATCTTCTGTAGGATTTTCGATGGATCTGAAATTAATTTCTGGAACGATTCGTAAAAGAAGTTGCAAACAAGCTACTAAATTGTATGGATAACAGTGATTGAATTCCAGTAATCTGGAAAATTATGCTAAGTTTGTTTTTGTTTTTATTTAAAAAAAAATACCTCTTCATAATTATTTGAATATTAGTCATTTGTTCAATACAATCTAAAATAAGTGCCCCAAATCTCAATAGTATAAGAAGTCTATCAGGAAGTCCTAGCTGAACGCATAATTTTACCGGGGAAGCTTGTCCACAACTTTCAATTGGCAAATCTATAAATCTTCGAAGACACTATTACTATTAGAGATATATCAATTTCAAAACTAAAATGACAGTACCTAAATTTTAAAGATCCATGCTGATATGGTATTGTCATTTTTCCACGATTGGCTTTGTCTAAAAAATATACCATTCCTCTTACATTTTCTTCCTGATTATCAAAATCACTTTTCCAACCTAGAATTTTTTTATATTTCATTTGCAAATTCCTTAGTTTTTCTTTCACATAAAAAAGAGAATGGAACAGTAGTGAAAGTTAAAAATATTCAATGTCTTATGATTGATTTTGAAATAGATAAGAATTAAGTTCATTGGCTCATATAAGAGCTTCTGCGAAAAATGTAAAAAGCGAAT
The DNA here is from genome assembly GCA_013372445.1 of Hypothenemus hampei. Taxonomy (NCBI): domain Eukaryota; kingdom Metazoa; phylum Arthropoda; class Insecta; order Coleoptera; family Curculionidae; genus Hypothenemus; species Hypothenemus hampei. Next base: position 834,546 of record JABRWK010000020.1, on the reverse strand, counting down.
CAAGAATATACCGGAACTTGACCACTACAGTTTCATTTACATTAGAAATGTTGAAATTGTTATAATTTTCTGATAATTATATGTATTTTTCTGTCATTTCAGACAAGAAGTTTTCAAAAAAAAAAAAAATCGATTGTCTCAAAACATAGTGATTTTTTTAATAGTAAACAGCTTCTAAAACGTAATATTAAACTAACAATAAGACACCATTCACGATCAGTGTTTTTTCTATATTATTATTTTCAACAATGTATCTCACCTGTTTCTTGTAATACCTACCGGCCAAATAATAAGGAGCTTTCGTACCAAAAATAGCTCCTATTACAATCCTTTCAAATGTTTGTTCGCACAAATAAATTTCCCTCAATAGTTGACAAACGAGTTCTAAAACAGCGATTAACATTATTTTCACAGATTTTTATCTTACATTGAACTCGGTCAAAGAATAGGATACAATAAAACGTAGGTAATTCAACACAAACGAGAGCGCTTCTTTTTTAATTTCTCGATTCAGACCATTAAATCCGTTTGATTTTTAATAATTGATACTACATGTTCGTATAATTTTTGAAATCATTATCGATCAATTGAAATTCCATTCATTCGATGTCTGAAATTAAATTACCTGCATCTTGCATTTGCCACAAATAACACAGTTTCATTGCGACGTAAAGAATGTTGTGGTACTTTCCC